>OY294019.1:18239050-18276550 GCA_958510785.1 Exephanes ischioxanthus
CCGCGATACAGCGTCACCGGGCTGAGCTCTCGTCGGTGCGGGTACTCCGGAGAGCAAAACCTACCCTACCCCCTCCCTCTCCCATCCCCCTCGCCGCCCTCGTCAGCACGGCCTAGGCATCACAGAGAGAAACGCCAGGGGCCGAAATGCATTTTCACGCCAATTTGTCTCTCCGGAAGCTTTCACGAGTCTTTACGCTTCTCTCGCGCTCTCGACGCTTCTCTCTTGTTGGGTCCAGGATTTCTCTCCCTGTCCTCTCGTCCTGTTGATTCCACCCCCTGTCCCCCCCCCCCCCCCCCCCCCCGCACACCTCTCTGCTCCCGCTCTTGCTTTTGGGCGGGTTACGCTCCGCACGTTCCTCACGCGTTTTTGGATATTGTCGCGCGTATTTGCCATTTCATCCTGTTAACGCATTTCAACCTTCACAACCTATAAAAATGTTGCGGAGGGGAGTCTCACGGTCTGATTTCTACTATCATGTGGTCCACGCTCGCTATGGAGAGCAGGCTCAGTTGATAAGATCATTCTGTATGGAAAGAATAAAATAACGCATATTGCAAAGGAAACGAAAGAACAAGCAAAAAAGGGTTGAGGCTGATCTTGGTTTTTGGATATTGTGGCGCGTATTTGCCATTTCGTCTCGTTAACGCATTTTAACCTTCACAAAGCTGTGACAATGGTCCGGAGGGGAATCTCACTCTCTGGTTTCTACTATCATGTGGTCCACACTCGGTATGAAGAGCAGGCTTAGTTTGTAAGATTCTGTACAGAAATAATAAACTAACGCATATGGCAAAAAAAAGAAAGAACAAGCAAAAACGGGTTGCGGCTGATATTGATTTTTGGATAATGTTGCGCGTATTTGCCATTTCGTCCCGTTAACGCATTTCAACCTTCACAAACCTGTGACAATGGTCCAGAAGAGAATCTCACTCTCTGGTTTCTACTATCATGTGGTCCACACTCGGTACGAAGAGCAGGCTCAGTTTGTAAGATCATTCATACGCAAAGAATAAAATAACGCATATTGCAAAGGAAAAGAAAGAACAAGCAAAAAAGGGTTGAGTCTGATCTTTGTTTTTGGATATTGTTGCGCGTATTTGCCATTTCGTCCCGTTAACGCATTTCAACCTTCACAAACCTGTGACAATGGTCCAGAAGAGAATCTCACTCTCTGATTTCTACTATCATGTGGTCCACACTCGGTACGAAGAGGAGGCTCAGTTTATAAGATCATTCTACACGGAAAGAATAAACTAACGCAGATGGCAAAGGAAAAGAGAGAAGGACAAGAAAAAAAAGGTTGAGGCCGCTCCTCGACGTCAATCACGAGACGATGCGCCGCTCTCTCTTGTCCGAGAGTGTTGCCGAGAGGATGAACCAAGCAGGATCGAGAAGAATGGTTATACATATATAGTATGTATCTCGATTCGGAGCCGACACAACCTCCACGATCACTCGTGATAATATATGTATACCATCTTCATATATACTTGAAAGAGTTATTATACTGTAACATTGTTTTGTTTCGTCATAACTCTCTCGTGGTTTGGACATGGTGCTTGCCTTGCGCCCCATCAACCCTCTTCACCACATTTATAATTTACCTTTTTTTTCTTCCTTTATTCTCTTCATCTGGCAGATCGGGAAAACCGTGATTTCTCCTCGACGAAGAGAAGACCGTGGGATGCTGCGAGCGATATCGAATATCGAAACGTAATACGGTACGGAACGTAATCTTGTTACGTTAGCCCGTTGTCGTTCGATTGACGTACGCAGCTACGTTTCTTCTCTCTGATTACTCAAATATTCAAAAAATTGACAACGCCAGGGCGCACTTTTTTCGAAAAATTTAAAAAATCCGATAAAAGCCGAACGATTGTTTAAATTATTGCATAAATTGCAACAAACAAATAGCACCTAACTGCTCTATGTGTGTGACAAATTTCAACCCGATTGATAAAGCCGTTTTTGAGTTACAGACGATTGAATTTTACAGGCCTTAACACACGCACACGCATCCATCCAGAAATTTTTTTGTAAATATCATCTTTCGACCTTTTCGAACATTCGGAACATATGTTTCATTTTCCTACGGCTGCGATCGACTCATCCTACATCATTGCTGCATCGTGTTTATCTTTTGAACACCTACGGCCGAAAAATAAAATAAGGAGGTCTGCACTGAGGGAAGGATCTAGTAAAAACCACCGATCATGTAAGAAAAATTACCATAGCACATAGTAGTAGGGAACTAGAACGTCACCTATGGCGGAAAGTCTCACATTTACCAAGAATTTTTACCATAATATCTACGAAAAATTCTTATAAATCCGGTGCGTTCTACCATACGTGGCGCTCTAGTTCCCTGCTATGTGCTATGGTAATATCTCTCGAGCGATGTAGTCATATTTACTAGATCCTTCTCTCAGTGTGGAGTTTCGCACTGTCCTTCCAACTGACAGTGACGATGAGTCGATCGCAGCCGTAGCAAAATTAATCATTGTTCGATATCAACTACTGCCTAACTGTCTTAATTCTGAACGTGTCCAACAAACTTTTCTCTAGAAGCAAAAAAATGGTGGAAAATTTCATGGATCAAATACCGGAAGTATTAGAGGCGAGATGACGTGATAAAATACATCAAACCTATTTGCTCGAATACACAGCCGGGGGGGGGGGCTCGGCGTTCAGGAGTAGGGGAGAGCGGGGCAAAATGGCACAGCGGGGCAAAACGGGATGATGAGGTAAAACGCAATTTTCCAATAACTTTTGGATGGTGGCGATGGTGGTGCGTGGGACAAAACGGTGTTGAAAATCCGGATGTATCGTTGGGACAAAATGGGGCATACAAAAATTATTGAAAAATTTAGTTTCGCTGTCCCGTTTTGCCTCACTGTCCCATTTTTCTCCGCTCTCCCCTACAGCTTTTTGGCTACGTTGCCAGGGGGAAGCAGCGAACTAGGTCCTTCTCTCAGTGTTGAGTTCCGCACTATCCTTCCAACTGACAGTGACGATGAGTCCATCGCGGTCGTAGCAAAATTAATCATTGTTCGATGTCAACTAGGGGAGAGCGGGGCAAAATGGGACAGTGGGGCAAAATGGGACAGCGGAGGCAAAACTCAGTATTCCAATAATTTTTGGATGTCCCATTTTGTCCCGAGGGTACATCCGGATTTTCAACACTGTTTTGCCCCGCTTACCATCAACGCCACCATGCAGAAGTTATTGAAAAATTGCGTTTTGTCCCATTATCCCGTTTTGCCCCACTGTCCCATTTTGCCCCACTCTCCCCTACTGCCCAACTATCTTAATTCTAAACATGTCCAACAAGCTTTTCTCTAGAAGCAAAAAAATGGTGTAAAATTTCATGTATCGAATACCGAAAGTATTAGAGGCGAGATTATGTGATAAAATACATCAAACCTATTTGCTCGAATACATAGCGGGGGTGGGGAGGAGGGGGGGGGGGGGGGGCGTTCAGGAGTACAGCTTTTTGGCTTCGTTGCCAGGGGGTAGCAGCGGCGGTAACAGGCATCCTCGTCACACTCTGTGTACAATAACGAAAAGAAACCCGTCGCTGCCGTGGCGCCTCGTGTTCGATCGCCGTGCACTCCGCTGCGGCAGTCGTCGCGCGAGTATATTTCCCCGGGGCCTTGGGAGCTTAGCTTCGGCATCGAGACTCGCGGAAGCTCGGCATTCGAACCGAGCGCGGAGAGACTCGGGCGAGCGAGAGGAGAGCAAAGAGACCGCGGAAGATCATATCGGTAGAGCAGATAATTGGTCGGCAATCCTCTCTGAAACCCCGACGGCCCGATCTATTCTCCTTCCGACTCCTATTTTACCCTCCCGCCGTCGTTCCTCGTCGCGCTACGAGGGTGTAGCATCCGCGAGCTCCGGGCTCCGATATGGAAGCGGGCGAACGGGGAGCCTATTCCGCGGGCATTAAGGGATTGTTTTTAATTAAAAGCAACCGCGGCGCACATTCGCGTCGAGCTCTACTTTTTTTTTAACCCTCGACCGAGCCCGGTCCGTCATGCGAGAGAGAAATCGTAATCCTCGGCGAATAACGTCTGGAAAAAAAGAATCGTCACTCCGGTTCGGTTTAATTAACAACCTCGGAGGGACGCACGCACGGAGAAAAATTTTTCTGTTTCTGTAGATCGTTAATAAACGTATTGTTCTGGCAGCAAAAATATTTGGCTTCTACAGCAAAATATTTGCTCCCGCTGCAAAATATTTTGTTGTCCCTATGTTAAGCGGGTAAATGAGTTATGGTAACAAAATCCTAATTGAACCAAATGTAGTTCGTTAATAATTTATTGTTCTCGCAGCAAAAATATTTGCTGCCACAACAAAATATTTTGTTGTCCCTACGTCAATAAAAACGTTTGGTAATATCAACGAAGCTGCAGTTGCGGGTGGCGAAGGGTCGATTCAACAAAATGTTTTTTACAATCAATAACAGAACAGTCAATTCAACTAAATATTCGGTCACACGACTAAATATCCGTTCAATCAACTAAATATTTCTTTCAATCGATCCAAATATTTCCTTCGCCACCAGCAACCGCAGCTTAGTTGGTTATTACCAACACTTTTTATCGGTGTATGTTAAGCAGGTAAATGAGTTATGGTAACAAAATTCTAATTCAACAAAACATAGATCGTTAATAATTGTATTGCTCTGGTAGCAAAAATATTTGGCCTCTACAGCAAAATATTTGCTGCCCCAACAAAATATTTTGTTGCCCCTATGTTAAGCAGGTAAATGATTTATGGTAACAAAATTCTAATTCAACAAAACAGATCGGTAATAGTTGTATTGTTCTGGCAGCAAAAATATTTGGCCTCTACAGCAAAATATTTGCTGCCCCAGCAAAATATTTGGTTGTCCCAATGTTAAGCAGGTAAATGAGTTATGGTAACAAAATTCTAATTCAACAAAACATAGATCGTTAATAGTTGTATTGTTCTGGCAGCAAAAATATTTGGCTTCTACTGCAAAATATTTGCTGCCCCAGCAAAATATTTTGTTGTCCCTATGTTAAGCAGGTAAATGAGTTATGGTAACAAAAATCTAATTCAACAAAACATAGATCGTTAATAGTTGTATTGTTCTGGCAGCAAAAATATTTGGCCTTTACAGCAAAATATTTGCTGCCCCAGCAAAATATTTTGTTGTCCTTATGTTAAGTAGATAAATGAGTTATGGTAACAAAATTCTAATTCAACAAAACATAGATCGTTAATAATTGTATTGTTCTGGCAGCAAAAATATTTGGCTTCTACAGCAAAATATTTGCAGCCCCAGCAAAGTATTTGCTGCGACAGCAAAATATTTTGTTGTCCCTATGTTAAGCAGGTAAAAGAGTTACGGTGACAAAATTCTTGCCGTCCGAGCATTTTTTTTTTTCTCCGCGGCGACTGAACTTAGATTAAGTTCTCGCAATCAGTAGGCTAATCTTTCCCGAGACAATTGTTGAGCAAACAGCGGTGATTACGAAAAAAGAGTTGAGAGGAAGAAAAATGAGTGACACGAATGTGAGAGGTAATACTTGTCGCGGTCCTCGACAATACGGTGCGGGCCAATCGTTGAGCGCGATGAACATTATTTTTTCCTCGGTGTTTTTGTTCTTAATTTATTTTCCATCTCGGGGCGTAACTCGACCGGATCGACATCTTCTTCGGTATTCCGTGTCTCGGATCGTCGGCTCGAGGGGTTCGTGATTACAGGGCTTGGATCGGCAACGCCGGTCACGAGGGCCGCAACACACGTCTCCAGACAGCATCGTGCGGGCCGACTCGGTCTCCACTCACGGACCCAACACACGCGCAACACTCTCTCGTCCTCATACCGTGAATAAAGAAAATACAATAGATCGAAGCCGAGTGTGCGAGGAACGCCGAGCACAAACACGCGCGCGCACGCTCACGCAAACACCTCGATAGCGATCAAAGCGCGAGGGCGGCATCGGCAGTGAAAATAAAAGAGTCCGAGAGAGCCAAGGGGTTCGCGACTTGTGATACATCGCGGTGTGAGCGGGAGAAGGAGCGGGAAGGATCGGCCGAATGACCGAGGAAACGTAAAAGTCGCGGCAGGAGGAGAAGAAGAAGAACGAATCGACGAAGAAGAAATGACTGGAGGAAAATGAAAGAAGATGTTGGATGGAAAATAAAAGGAAGAAGGGAAAGTGAAAAAAGATGCGTGAGGCAGCGATGAGGGGGGCGAATGAAGGGGGGGGGGAGGGGGACGATCGAAGACTCTTGCAGGGGAGAAAGAGAGTCGGAAGAGAGGAGATGAAAAAAAAATATATATATATAAAAATAAATGAGTAAGAAAAAGAAAGGAAGAAATGAAGAGAAGAGCGGCAGCTCTTTGGGGCCCCGAGCGCGGGTAGGATAAATAAACGCGGCGGGGCCGCCCTCTCATCTCGGCCACCTCTATTTCGCCGCTCTCGCGAGGCCTCGGACTTGCTTCTCTGCAAGTCATTCGTTTCGCTGCTCGCCAGAGGCCGAAAGCCAGCGGAGACGAGCGAGCTCTATCCCGTCTCCTCGCCGTCCTATCGCTTCGCTCCGTGTAAACTTACCGAGGGACCCCGATGAGCTGTCCATTCCGGGACGTTCTCCACCCTTCGCATCAGCGCCAAGTGGGTGTATTGGTATCTGCCATTCGAGAATGGCTGATCCGCGAACGCTTCGATGATCTCACCGTACGCGCATTTCTTCGTGTTTTGTCTATACCGCGCGAGTCTCGATCTCCGCTCGGAGATGACGGGGATACAATAATGAGGCGAACAATGAACGAAACACAGCGAGCTTTGTTAAATGGTATCTGATTTTTCAACGGACCGTGCGTTGACCGGTACGTCGAACGATCATCGTATATTGACGCGCAAATCTTTTGGGAAAATTATCAATGTAAAAAATGTCTGCATGAAAATTAATGTATGGAAAAGCGGGGCAAAATGGAACGGTGGGGCAAAATGGGGCAGACAATCCGGATGTATCAACAGGGCAAAATGGGACATCCAAAAATGATTGGAAACTTGCGTTTTGCTTAGTGTCGCGTTTTGCTCCATTGTCCCGATTTAATATACCAATGTTATGTAAAATGAATGTACGGTAAAAAAAAAAAATGATAAAAAAGTGGTATTTTTAATAAAAGTTCTTTAATAATACTCATAGTATTCTTAAAATACTTTCAAAGTACGGTAATTTTACATAATATTTGTACATTAAATTTAATATACTGGTTTATGCATAGAAGCTTCCAACACCGGTAGGGTAGAGCGGGGCAAAACGGGACAGTGAGGGCAATACTCAATTTTCCAATAATTTTTGGATGCCCCATATTGTCCCAACGATAAATCCGGATTTTCAACCCCGTTTTGCCCCACGGACCACCATCGCCGCCGTCCAAAATTTATTGAAAAATTGCGTCCTGTCTCGTTATCCCCTAGTGCCATTTTGCCCCGCTCTCCCCTACATCAAATCAACAATTTTTTTTTTACAGCGATTATTCACGAAAGCGAACGCCACGAATCCGCGTCTTCGGCTCTTCGCTCCTCAGTTCTTCAGCACCTGCCATCGACCAGACCGGCCCGGTGAACTTTGACGGCGCTTCGGGACGAGGTCTGCCCGAGATAGTTGTAATGCGTCGAAACATCGAGAGGTCACGCGGCGGTACCTGTCGACTGTGACAGGCCATCGACAATGCTCGGTATTGTTCCGATCGTCGTCGTCATCGCCATCGGCAGCAGCCCCAAAACCACTGCTGGCCCCACAACCAACGCAAAGCGTAAGAGACTCGTGGCTTTGGCCCGTCCCAAGCCTGGCCCGGACGTAATACCTGCCGAACCTCACCCCGTTGTTCTCCGCCTTGGCGCAGATCTAAGCCAGCGATGATCGCGTAATCGGCTTTCCCGGCTACCGGACAATGTCCAATCGCTCGTGAAATCTCCGCGGAGCGACCTGCTAAACAAACATTTCCTGGATAGATGTAGAGAGTGGGAACGGCGAGACCCTCCGCCTCTCTCTCTCGCCTCTTCAACTCCAACCGACCACCGAGCGCGGTGTCGCTCAACCTTATTTTCATAACTGCCATATAATTTTCACCAGGCATCTCATCGGGATAAAGACCATCCACTGTGCCCTCTCCGCTGCATCCCAGCGAGCATCGAATACTCGCTGCAACAATGTTCTCCAAGCGCGTGTACAATTCCAATGCGACACGGAGAAACTCCAGGGTGTAACGCAACCCCCGACAAAGCCGGTGTCTCGTTTAGGGTTGCAGCGATGATGAGCGCATATGCACGGAGCAAGCTCGTGATTTTCTCGACATCGCGGAGTCTCTGGTGTAACAAGCTCGCCGATGCCGATTTCCCCGATTACCCGTAATGATGCTTCGGACTGGACACGGTCCAAGGCCTGTGACACTCCTGCCGGGTGGCTGTAGGCTGCGGTCTGTCGACGATTCCCGCATGTGTGCGCGCTGGTGTGGGTGTGTGCGAGTGGGGATGGATCCCTCGACAATGGCCGCTCATTATCGGCTCGGGCTATTGGCCCCCATTGTGCCACCGGTTCGGGAGTGAGCGAGTCCGAGAGCCGGTGAAACGCGACCGGACCTTACGCCGGTGAGAAATGATACTACCGGCGTCGGGTGGTCCACCGCATTATCTCGCTGTTTCTCTCTATCTCTGGCTCTCTTCGGTTCTCCTCGACTGCAGTATTATCTCTGCTCCACCACATTGAACGGGGGGGGGGGGGGGGGGGGTATGGGCGTTGGCAATTCTTTATCGGGGTTGCCTCGGATTCGAGAACCGCGACGCGGTTTTCATTCGCGCAGTATCGTTGAGCAGGTAGAATGACACAGGTTGGGAGTTCCTGCACCGCAGGGTAAATTTTAAATCGCCATGGGTAGTTCGCGGCTGAGGAGATCTGTTTAATTCCGACAAATTTTGTTCTGTTCGGGGCGAAACAAGAACTCTTCCGGACAGCGCTGATAACTCTACCATGTACACGATGTAACTGGGCAACTATTTTATTAACTGCTAGCAGGTTTATTAACTGCCAGCAGGTTTATTAACTGCTAGCAGGTTTATTAACTGCTGTCAGATTTATTAACTGCTAGCAGGTTTATTAACTGCCAGCAGGTTTATTAACTGCTAGCAGGTTTATTAACTGCTGTCAGATTTATTAACTGCTAGCAGGTGTGACAAGAGCGCTTCACGCCCTTGCCATGGACTATAGAACTTAGAAACCGGACATTTAAATTTGCGGAGATTTACCGGAAATACGTCACTTCCGGTTTGAAGATCTCATTTTTCGACCGGATGTGACGTCATATCGGGAATACGTCACTGCCGGTTTGAAGATCTCATTTTTCAACCGGAAGTAACGTCATACCAGAAATACGTCACCTCCGGTTTGGAAATTTCACTTCTCGAACGATAGTGCCGTCGTATCGAAAATACGTCACTTCCAGTCGAGAAATTAGACTTTCAATCGGAAGTAACGTCATACCGAAAATACGTCACTTCCGGTCGAAAAATTAGATTTTCAATGGGAAGTAGCGTCATACCAGAAATATGGCACTTACGGTTTGAAAATTTCACATCTCGAACGAAAGTGCCGTCATACCGAAAATACGTCACTTCCGGTCGAAAAATTAGACTTTCTGACCGGAAGTGACATATCTCCGGTATGACGTCACTTCCGGTTTGAAGATCTCATTTTTCAGCCGGAAGTAACGTCACACTAGAAATACATCACTTCCGGTTTGGAAACTTCACTTCACGAACGAAAGTGCCGTCACACCGAAAATACGTCACTTCCGGTCGAAAAATTCGATTTTCAAACCGGAAGTGACGTATTTCCGGTATGACGTCATCTCCGGTAATAAAATGAGACTTTCAAATCGAAAGTGACGTATCAAGGGTACAAATTGCGTTAACCATATACATAGTGGGTACACACGCTTATTGATATTCCACGAAGCCCTCTCGACACCTTAGCCGAGAAAAACCATAGGAAAATAATTTTCACAGGACAGAGGGCATCGTCCACGCTATCGCGGACCCTGCCGGGGTGGATGGGGTTGGCCCGGGTCCACGGAAACCGAACGCCCGCCCGTCGGAGACGCGCGCCCCGTCTCCGCAACCCTCCGGAGAGCCGAGAAAAGCAAGGGCAAAATATAACGTAGACAGACAGCTGAAACCGTGGCGAACGTTGGTGTACGGTGTTGCCGCGAGAGCGTGGATGCCCCCGCGTGCTAAAACATGCAAAATCATGCAAATTGCGTTCGTTTTCGAACCTACAGCTCTGTCCTTTCTATCTCTTCCATCTCCCACACACACACACACGAACACACACACACACACACACACACACACTCTTTTCAATGGCTCGACTCTCGGATTCGCGGGTTGTCGACTTTGTGAAGGTACGCACCTATATATATATACCTATATATATACCTCTATATACCGCGGATCTCTCCACCCTACGGTTTTCTTCTTTCCTTCTCTATCTTTAACCTCCGCCGCGCTTTTACGTATCTCCTCGTCGCTCGTTTTCTTCATCCCCCCGTTTGGCGCCTCACTGCAGCCCGACGCAGAGGCAACCGGTCGGCGGGTTTTTCTCTCGTTATATCCCGTGTGGGTATGTCAAAAATGTTTCGACGATTGTGCCCTCCTCTCCTCCCCCCCCCCCCCCCACGCTCTCTCTCTCTCTTCCGTTCACCACCGTCGGAGCCTCCAACGTTCGAGTTCCTTTATTTTTTTGGCGGTTCCTCTCCACCCCGCGGTTCCTCCGGCTCTTGCGCCTCCCCTCTCATCCCCCTTCTAGCGGGAACGCGAAACGGCTACCGTGGGCTCCTCGTCGTACACGCCGTTTTCCTCTGCCAGGTTTTTTCGCCACCGTGACGCGTGGGCGGAGCTCTCCGCCCGCAACCCCCTGCACGAGAGAGCCAACACCGACGGACAGGGGGGGGGGGGGGGGAGGGACGGAAACTTTGCCCGCGCCCGCCATATTTACATCTCGCTGTGCGCCTCTCGCCACCGCACATCGCGGCGTAGCAAAAATAGCGGAAAAAAAAACTACTACGTACACACGGACGCAAGCGCGTTTGTAATTCGGAGACTTTTTTTGTAATTTTTTTTTTTTTAACTTTCTTTGTGCACCGTTTTTTTAGATCTTTTTTTTTCGAGGGTGTGTGCGGTACGGCACATACCTCGGGTTTTTCTGTTCTCTCACCGCCCCCCCCCCCCCCCTCCCCACCCCCTTGCGTTTTCTCTCGACGGGCTTGCTCGCCGCTGCATTTTCTCTGATCCGACAGCGGCTCGGCGATCCTCCGCGGTTCCCCGTGTGTGACCTCCACCCGTTCCCCTCGTTCCCCGTCCGACCGACGGGGGGCTTCCCTGCACGAGAACTTTATCCGTCTCGATTATACCTCGGGGTTTTTCTTTTTCTTCCATTGTTTTTTTTGTCCTACCGTGGAATTATTATCGACGACGTGGACGATAGGTGGGGGAGAGTTGGGGGGGGGGGGGTGGAACCTCGGGGCAATACGGACTACCCTCGCCTATTTTTTTAGGCGGATATGTCGGAGAAAGGAAAGTCCCATCGGTAATGGAGCGGACGGAACCGTTTTGCCCCCGGCGTTCCGTATTGCCCCGCTCTCGTCCTACAACGGCACGGGAGGGATTGCGAAACGGTCTGCGTCGTACCCAGCACTGTGTACCAATGTTCGGGCGCGTAACTCTCTCGCAATATTTCTCTTTCGTACGTTATCCGCACGCGGGGCAGCCTGACGAATTTTCCCGCAATGCCTCTGTAGTTTTTCCGGGCTTCGGGTAATCCTCCGGGCAGGATAGACAGCCCTCCCGAATAATCCGGCTGCTGTTCGCTAATGAAATTTGAAAAAAAGCCCCGATGAAAGGGGGTTTTTCGTATGGATAAAAAAAAGTATATATATATATATATATAAATACACGAGGACGGAAAAAAAAGAGTGAGCGATAGACGATAGTCCGGACTCTGGAGCGACGGGGATTTGCCACAGAGCGTTGATTAAAACTGTTCCTATATACGGCTGCCTCGGCCGCGAAACGCACGCACTCTCGATCAGCTTACCGGCCCGGTTACGCTGCTACCATTACATATAATACATATATATGTGTGTCGACCGATAAGAAACAAAAGGGCGTAGGCCGCACTCGGTAAAACTGGTAATACGCCCTTCTGTCTCTTAGCAATCGATGCATCCATCAGGCAATTTCAATTCTTTTTACTTATAGCCAATACCCCGATTTTTTCATCTTCCTCCCGCTCTCTATCTCTTTCGTTTCCCGAGCCTACGCAACTACTGTCACGCCCTCGAAAAAAAAAAAAAATGTTAATCCAATTATTAATTTTTAACTGCCATATATGCCTACAATATCGCCCGCCTGTCCTGGCCTCTGGTACAAAGAGTATAATACGATTTTTTATTTTTCCCCGACAGAGCCCGGAGAACAAAGAACCCTGGAACAGATAGGGTTTCCATTTTTCATTGGTCACGGATTGGGAATGTACCGTTATGTGGAGTGTCACCGAGGATCATTGAAAAAAATTCGGCTTATCTTCAGCGAGTACCCACAGTGTAATATCGAAATAATACATTGTCTGTGAAGAAATTATCATTGGTGCGGCGGTAATGTCGACAGAACATTGTACCTTGCTGAAAAATGAAAGATTTTTTTTTTCGTAAAAAGGCTTACTTAGAAGCGTAATATTGAAATAATACATTGTATTTGAAGAAATTATCATTGGCGAAGTGGTAATGTTAACAGAACATCGTACCTTGCCGAAAAAAAAAATTATAAGGAGGGTTACTTAAAAGGGTAATATTGAAATAATACATTGTCTTTGAAGAAATTATTATTGGCGCAGCGGTGATGTCAACAGAACATTGTAAGGTAAAAGACCCAATTCATGACACTTCTACGCAGCTCTCTCACTTTAACCGTGTAAAATCACAGGGATAAATAAGGAGGACCAAGTGTCGCAGTTTGTGACCCCCCGAACGCGCCCCACCCATTGACCGTATATCAAATGTTGGGGGGAGCCGACTATGCTAGAGGTCCTCTTTCACAAACTGAAACAGTGTAACAAACTGGGCCGTTTACCTTACCTTGCAAGAAAAATAAATAAAAAAATTTCGTAAAAAGGGTTACTGAAAAGGGTAATATTGAAATAATACATTGTCTTTGAAGAAATTATTATTGGCGCAGCGGTGATGTCAACATTAGATTGTACCGCGTTGAAAAAAAAAAAAAATCGTAGAAAGGATTACTTAAAAGGGTAATATTGAAATAATATATTGTCTTTGAAGAAATTATTATTGGCGCAGCGGTGATGTCAACAGAACATTGTAAGGTAAAAGACCCAATTCATGACACTTCTACGCAGCTCTCTCACTTTAACCGTGTAAAATCACAGGGATAAATAAGGAGGACCAAGTGTCGCAGTTTGTGACCCCCCGAACGCGCCCCACCCATTGACCGTATATCAAATGTTGGGGGGAGCCGACTATGCTAGAGGTACCCCTGTCACAAACTGGAACAGTGTAACAAAATGGGCCGTTTACCTTACCATGCAGAAAAAAAAGATTTTTTTTTTTCGTAAAAAGGGTTACGATGAAGGAAGGTTTTCCGGTTGTCCAGGTCGATCGCATAGCGGCAACACACCAGAGGAACCGGAAGATCCTTTCGCCACCGGGCGGTCACGATTCCTCGTAATTCCTCGTGTTATCCCGGTGAGCGAAGAAGCAAGGATTAGTTTTAAGCGCGAGATCCTCTCGGAAGGTCCTCACGGCTGGTTAGTTCCGTCAACGATTATCCCTCTTAACCCCGAAGCGCACGCCCGGCCCTTGCCTTCACTCGAGAGAAAGAACGCACCGGCGACACACAGATTTTCCTCCGTCTGTGCTCCGCTTTTCGGCCGCGACGATTAGAGAACGAGAGCAGCTCTCTCAGGCGCACTTACCTCCGATGCTTTAGCTCTAATAGATTTTTACCAGCAGGTACACCGAGAAAAAGAAATGGCTGGATTAAGCAAATGCGCGGTGACATACGTTCAAAGGTGTATTTCGTTGGTACAACAATAGTATATTGTGAAACAAGGGTCGAAAGTTGGCGATTGCGACGAGTGTGAGGTTTGCGGCCCGAGCGAAGCGAGAGCTGCA
The DNA here is from genome assembly GCA_958510785.1 of Exephanes ischioxanthus. NCBI lineage: Eukaryota > Metazoa > Arthropoda > Insecta > Hymenoptera > Ichneumonidae > Exephanes > Exephanes ischioxanthus. The sequence continues at coordinate 18,253,278 of OY294019.1, forward strand.
ATCACACGAGTCGCAATGGCCAATTCGACCCGCGTTACACATCATATTTTTTGTTACAAGTGCATGAATCTGCGGCATTTGGAAAGGCAGTCGCGCGAGACGAATACTGAAAAGTGAGGTTATGTCTCCGGGGACGAAAACGTCGAAAGTAAACTCCCAAGGGACGAAAGTGAACGAAATGCGAACTGCGCATGCGCGACTCTGTCATTTCACCACAGGTTCACAACTGGCATGCAATGGGCCGCTTTCGGCTCGCAAGACTGCCATGTAAAGTGCCGCGATTCATGCACGTGTGACAAAAAAAATGTTTGCTTCAATCGACAAATTTTGAATAAATTGAAGCGAATAATCGTTTGACAAAACAATGCTTCATTTGTACCAAACAAATAACAGCTTCGAACTTATGTCATCGCGACTTTCGGTTAATCCAACCAATTTTTTTTTCTCAGTGTACAGCATTACCTTCGATGCTTTCGCTCTAATAGATTTTTACCAACACGTACATTGAGAAAAAGAAATGGCTGGATTAAGCAAATGCGCGGTGACATACGTTCAAAGGTGTAATTGGTTGGCACAACAAAAATGTTTGTTTCATTCGACAAATTTTGAATAAATTGAAGCGAATAATCGTTTAACAAAACAATGCTTTACTTGTACTAAACAAATAGCAGCTTCGAACGTATGTCACCGCGACTTTCGGTTAATCCAACCAATTTTTTTTTCTCCGTGTACAGCATTACTCTAAGCAATGTAAATTTGTCCGTCTACCAAAGTGTCGCGCTCGGTTCGCCTCGCTTCGTAGCTCATTCCCAGGCACATTTGCAACTTCACCAGATAACACCCCCAGTAGACATTTCAGGGCGTTACGTCGGGGCCTGATAAGGCCTCGTCCGACAAGGCTTCCTCTGACAAGTCCAGTTCCAAGAGGCATTCGCCTCTGCCGAACAAACATCGCGGACACTCCATTGCGCGGTCCAGTAGCCAGCTCCGAACCGAAGGAAAAAATGTGTACGGTGGGAACACACGATTTACCCAAACCGAAGAAGAACCCGAGTTCTGAGCCCGAAGACATTCGAGAATGTATCCTGAACACACACGAGAAACTCGGCGCGGGTATCGTTTACCAAAAACTCGAACGACGAGGACACATCGAAGAGGAGCGAACAGGGGCGAGACCGGTTAAAATCATAAACGGCATAAGAACCATCAAAAAAATTTCACGATACAACTTAAATTAATATTCACGGTACAACCGTCCCGTTTATTTCGCAAAGTCAGTCCAGCCTCCCGAGCGTTTCAACCCCTATCGACGGGCCGCGGAGCATCGGCGGAAGGAACTTCGAACCTTGGGAAACTCGTGAGCCACGAAGCTCGTCTTCTCTTTCTCCTCCGCCTTCCCACAATCTTCCTACTCCACTTTGCGCTTCCAGGTCTTCGGGAATCTGTATTGTATCTATAACCCTCGGAGCACGGTGCTATTCCTCGGCTATGTACCGAACCTCATCATCATCCCCCTACCACGTAGTCACCGTACCTTGTGCCGTCTACGGCAAGTATACCTAGTTCTAAGCACACGCGGGCCGACATCGTTGTGTCTGGAATGCCATCCCCACGTGCGCGCGCGATGTGTGCGTGCGGTGGGTACCCAACAGATAGAGGACCGATATAATGGGCATGTCGTCAAACTGTTGGGACGCCTAACCAACACACAGCCTGTTCACCGAAGCATCCAGTTCCCTTATCCTCTCATCCTCCGCCCTCCCCGTTCTCCGTCGAGGCTTCTGCCGCTTCGATTCCGCAGCATCCCTCTCGGCGCGTTATATATATACGCTGCACGGTATCTCCCGGTTACGAGCGAGAGCATCGCCGGAGCGGGGCGAGGATGAGTCGGCGACGACGATGAAACGAGAATGGCGCGAAGGGGGGAAAAGGACGAAGGGACCGAAGGTTGGGTGGCGATGGGGAGTGAGAGACGTTGTATAGGTGGGCACATACCAGTGAGAGTGTACCGGAGGAGGGCGGAGAACGTTATACCCCCTCGAGGGGTGAACGAAGGACGGAGATAAAGCCGAGGGGCGGGATGCACGCCGGGAGCAAACTACCAGCCGCCATCTTGCACGTGGACCGAATTTATAAACGGAATACCGATACGACGACGTCGCGATGAATGTTGCTAGATCTCGCTTGGGTCTTTTCTTTTCTCATCCTTCGCGGGGTCTCCGAGGTAGCGAGCGTCTCTACGAGGCTGGAGTGCGACAACCTCCGTTTACTTGGGTCTGGTAAATAGAGGTGCTCGATAGTTCGGAGAGTCGGGACTCGGTGTTATCGAGAAGGCGCATGGATATGGCTCGTTACGAGTTTTTGGATTCACGGTGAATCCTCTCGGCCAATTGGATCGTACGATTTTTTTTTTTTTTTTTGGGGGGGGGGGGGGGGGAGAGGACGAAGAGATATTTTGCGTTGCTCCGGCGATAAAGGGTGTGCCTTTTGGAGACCTCGTGATTGGCATCAGACTCGCACGTAGTGTAGTCTCCCTAAACACTATACCCTATTTAGGCTAACTTGGTAATCACCGCGTGCGGCTTGGTACGCGGGGTTGGGGGAGGGGGAAACCGGCGAATGAGCGAGCGAAGCTAACGCTAATCGCTGCACAGAGGACACAGTCGCAGGGGTTGTATCCCTCGGCGGCAGTCGCCTGCGGGTAATTACAGGCCCGGTGACGTTGAATAAAGTCATTAGATTTCTCTCGTTCTTTCGATATGCCAGTAGGCAGTACAGCGCGATACATTACAAAAAAAAAAGGGAGACCTATGTAAAGGTATATTATGTGTATGTACAGAGTTGATTCAAGCCGGCTCGTGGATAGTAACTCGTTTATCTCTCTCTATCGGTTTCTCCCTCGTGCATTACTCGCGTCTTTTAACTCCCGTTGGTAGCGCATCGATGCAGCACGACGTTGGGATGTATCGCATGAATTCCATATTTCACATCTGCCCAACGCAATGCAGGTAGGTTTTCGGCGAATAAAGAGTCTCGTCGGCGTCGAAGACAATTGCGAGACGGTAATTTTTTTTTTTTGAATAATTAATTAATTAAGATAACTGCGGGCGCGGTGAATTCGCAGTCTTCATCGATACTCCAGCGGTTCTGGGGAACAATGCAAGGTTCGTAACGACCAGAACAACATTTTTGTAAAATTATTTTTAACGCGCGTAAGCGTGCTGAATATTGAGCTAGCAGTAAAACGAGAAAAATAATAAATTGGATGCTGTTTCTAATACACCCAGAAAAATAATTTATTTGACAGCCATCGGTTATTTGGTTTAAGTAAAATATTTATTTGATTCGAATAAATATTTATTTAAATCAAATAAATATTTTACTTGAACCAAATAAACGGTGGCCGTCGAATACATTTTTTTTTCTAGGTGGAACCATAGCGGTACCTTAAATAAAAATAAATACACTTTGTTATTGCAAGAAAAATGTTTAGAGACAATTTTCTGTGATTATAATATTTTCCTTAAAAATATATATATATTTTTTTCGTACGGGAGAGAAACTGAATAACAGTTCGTGGGGGGGAAAACGATGCGCGACACATGCGCGGTAATTTTTCGTATATTAGCTGACTAAATGTCAACTCGTAGCTCGAGTCCCGCGAGAGCCATGTTCCCATGGGACCTCGGCAAGAACGCGCGTTACGAACGTATCAGGATTCGGACGATCGAGTTTCCGTTCTTTCTCGCTCCGTCCCGTAACCTTTTTACCGGAGGCCGAAACTAGTCGGTTTCCCGTTACTAACCTCGTGAAACCCCGCGGGCCAATGAGGGCGCTTCCCGACCGATGGGATAGCTTGTTCTGTCCCGGCGGCGTCGGAGGGGTTGATTTCTGACGCCTCGGGCAACGACGATATCGACCAAGTCGCCGAAACGTTTCTTCCCGTTTATTCGGCTATGCAATTTTCGCCGTTTATACACTACATCGAAGGACGACGATGTCCACTCGAGGAATCGAGTGCTTTTCGTACACATACCCGCTCATATATATATAACTGGTAAATAAGGTACAGCATTGGGCATTATCCACTATATAGATATCTCTCATGGTTCGCGAGCGCGACAGGTCTCGACCGATGGGTTTTCAGAAACGTCGTCGTGCCTGTTTGCCGCGGCCAAAGTGGTCTCGAGTGGCGTTCCATTAGCCGGAGCAACGGTACAGCGTATATGTGTATATATTTATATATATATACGTATATATCCCTCGGTATATATCAATACCAAGGTACATAAAGTAAAGCTGCTGCTGCAGCTACCAGCAAGCACGCCTTCCTCGAGGAGGGTTGCCTCTTCCTCGTCTTTCTTTTCTCGTCGTGCGGTGCGCTGCTTGCTCCCGCGATCACGACCAAGTCAATTCGAGGAGTCTCGTGTCTCGGTGTATAGGAGGACACGGAGAGGGAAACCGAGGCACGTGTGTAAAGAAACGCGGTGGAAGACACCTCGATAGTAACCGGCTACCGGGAGCCGCATGGCAAACAAACCCGAGAATCCGGCGTAAGTATTGAGCAAAAAAGAAAATAAAAGAAACGCAGTAAAGCGCAGTAGCTTGTGCACGCAGCTCCGCGAAGTAGGATGATGATGATGAACAGTTCAGACTTTATAAATAGCAAGCCCATTTCGGAATTTTTCTCAAACAATAACTCGCGGCGATGTCCACACGGATCTCTGTCAGCGATGCGGGACGTACGAGGGTCGGAGAGAGAGAAACCTACCTCCAATTCACTCGATGCGTTTGCGTAGCTTATGCATGAATATATATTTTTTTTTTTTCGTATTTCGTCCGGAGGATGCCTGCACGTGATCCTCTCGGCGAAAGGAGAAGAGGATTTGCAGAGGCGACAATTAAGAAATATTGATGAGGGGAACTTGGCGATTTGGTCTTGAGGAGCATTCCTTCAACGGGAGGATGTGACCAATTGACCCTCTGAGAAAATAAAAAAAAATAGTCGACTCAACTAATTGACTCAGTGCTCTGAGCGCCAGACGATAAGTATGCTTTGGTCAACACTTTTAAGTTGGTTAGTTAGACTAGTAAGTTGGTATTCGTTAGACCAACTAATTATTAGTTGCGCCAACTGCTACTGAAATTGTTGGATTAGCCTACTTACTGGCTGGAAGAATTTTCTAGCTTGTTCGATCAACCGATCGACTTGGTTGATTGAACAGCACACGTTATCAAAAATATTAATAAACGATTAACACAAAACATTGATCTGCGCGACCGCGCAATGCTTTTTTATCCCCAGAAATTGCTTTATTATCTTTTTTTTTACCTTCATAACATGGAAACCTAGGAATAAATCATTTGGTCGGTAATGAGGACTCGAATCTGCGACCCTTAGTCCATTAGTCCACTCTATCTTATTCACTCGGCTAAGCGTATTTTCAAAAACATATTTTTTAAAATTGAATATAAGATTCACATCTTGAATCTTATCGTACAAACTAGTTATACTAATCATTCTTTAAGGGAATTGTTTATTAATAATAATGTGTTTATTTAAATGTGCGTGGGCTAGAATCTGCTAATTTTTAGAATCTGCTCCATCTTTCCCCGTCAATAAGCGAATATACATTCATTAATTGGGCAAGTAATAATCATGGCGGCGTACGAGAGACAAAGGGGCTTACCCTTTGTCTCCCGTACGCCTCCACGATATCCGATGCTAATCAAACAGCAACTGACTTGCACCTGTAAGGGATCTCATGCTTGGGTTCGCAGCAACCTACGGTCCGTTGCGGCACAAATTTCAGTTTGTTGTCCGACACGCGCGCCGAGCTTGGTTGCACCGACAATTATAGTTGGTTAGGGTGCCTATAAAATTCGTTGTCCAACCTTTACCATCCTGAATACTATTTCAGTAGTTAGACTAACTAATCGAGTTAGTTGTATTAACTACTCGCGTCAACTATTAACGGTAGATATAACTAAGGGTAGGTCGTTATTCGAACGAAACAATGAACGTTATTCTGTACGTTATTGTAACAAGCATCGTTATGGTAACCAATTTATACCCAAATAATAAACAGTTAGTCGACCGAACCATGCATCTTTTTCCCGTTTGTAGCGAGGAATCGAGAAGGATCGAGGGTTGTTTTTATTTCAAGTGAACCCTAGTATGACTTGCCTCATGCATTGAAACAATACAAATCCGAATCCGAACTCACCCCGAAAAATGATTGGATTTTCGAACGGGATAGGCGAAACGGGCCGGATCGGCGGACCATTCTTGAGTCATTGACATTTTTTTTCCCCCCATTCTTTCGGTGTATCGCGCATTTCCGGTAGAAATTATGTCTGCGGCATGTCCGAGCTTTGTATGTCTGGCGTTCAACGTCGTCTTAATACACAAGGGGGTGTTTACTCGGGGGTGCGACGACGCCCGCCATTTGAATTCAGACCGCATGCGAGAAGCGAAGGGCGGGAGGGTGAGAGCCGAGATCGAGGAACCTTGGGACGTCGTGTCACGACAGGAGTGGGACAACCTCCTGGAGGATCCTTCGGGAGTGAATTCTGCGCGACCGTACATATCCAGCAGACGTTCTCCGGACGCGATCTCTGCCCTCCCCGCGTCCGTCCGTCCGTCTGTCCGTTGTTCACGCACGAGCGAGTGTATCGTCCTATCCGGGAAACCGGAGGCTCCTGGTAGCGGCAGATTCCTCTCAATTTCTCGATCCACTCGAGGGCCACAAAGCGACGAAGAATCGCGGAGTGACTCTCGGTGATTCGGGACGAATTTGTTTCCGATTTACTTCGGACCACCGAGGACCCTCGAGCCTCCTGCCTCATGCCCGCTTCTCGCTTCTCCATAGACGCACGAACAGGCACATTGGATCACGCGCTCGGTTACACCCTCGAGTGTTTCACGCTCTCGACGTTACCAACTCCGAGTTATTTTCAAGTATGCGTGTTCTTATAATTCGTGAATGTATGACGACAGGGGGGGGGGAGGGGCTAAATTCGAGTGACCAGAATTCTCAAAAAGGCCTGCGGGGTTCGAGGACCCACGAGGGCCCTTCGATGGAGCCGGAAGTGGTTCTTCAACGAACCAACGCCCTGTTACCACATCACAATATTACAATGTGAATAAAAATATTGCGATATGAAATTGAAGATGGGTAGACTGCTGTTCATTAATTCCTGGACGATCTGAATAGGGTTGCTATAGAAAACTCACCAAGCATCAATGAACAGCAGTGCAGACTGGGAAAAAAATTGTTTGAGTATAAATTAATTGTCCGGTGGATCGTATGGAATTAATTGTCAAAATAACTCGTTTTTTTTTTATGTAACACCAGAAAGTTTATGTAAATTTATGGATAAACGTTTTTTATATAAATACATCGAGGTTTTCCTCATTTTTATGACGAAAAACAGTGGAAATATTTTTCAACTGCATTGCGTCCACCGTGACTGTGGGTCATCGAGAATCGAACTAATTCGCTCGGGTGCACGGAGAAAAATAGTTCTGTTTCTCCAACAAAATGTAGATCGTTAATAATTTATTGTTGTGGCAGCAAAAATATTTGGCTGCTACAGCAAAATATTTTGTTATCCCTATGTTAAGCAGATAAATCAATTATGATAACAAAATTCTTGTTTTCCCAACAATTTTTTTGTACGATACATAGAGAAAAGCAGCAACGTTATGCGGTAACTATTGTTGCCCAAATATTCATATTATTCTATTTTGTTATTATTAGAATATTATTAGATTATTGCCCATCGATGGAGCGTGGAAAGTTTCTTCAACAAACCAACACGCCGTTACTCCATCACAATATCACAATGTGAAAAAAAAAAAAAATCACAATATGAAATTCAAGATACGTACACCGAGAAAAAAAATACTTTAAGTCTAAATTAATTATCTCGTGTATTGTGCGGAATTAATTGTCATACCAAAATGACTCATTTTTGTACCTAACACAAAGTTCATATATATTTATGAATAAACAATTTATTTAAATCCATCGAGTTTTTTTCGCGTTTCCGTCACGAAAAACAGTAGAAATATTTTCCATCCGGATTTCGTCGACTATCACAGTGGGTCATCGAGAATCGAATGGATTCTCTCGGGTGTAGGCTAAACGGAATCGGACGCGATACATAGAGAAGAGCAGAAGCGTTACGCGGTAACTACTGTTGCCCAAATATTTTGGCATCGACACATATACGCATAATGTTGTGCACCGCCGCGCATCGAGAGTTGGACAGCTCGGCGGCATTACGGGCGGGGGGGGCGGGGGGCGGGAGGCGGTGGGGTAAACGGCATTCCGGGATATGGATGGGTGGGTGGTTGGTTTGTGGATGGTAGGGTGGAACGATTGATTCACCGGTTATTTCGTGTCTCTCGGTCGTAAATTCGAACCGGCAAACCTGTACCGGTGTGTTCGAAAACGTTACTGAAAACGAATCGGCTGTGTACCGGTATACCGGGTGTATATGTTAGTATAATATAATGCCGAGCGATGCGGAGGCACGCTGGCAAAATTGACGCCGGGGGTGGTGGGGGGGGGGGGGGGGGGGGGGGGGGCGGGAGAAAATAGTTGACGGAGGTCGCATAAATTTATAGAACGGGGCTCATCCCCGCCCGATCGGCCGCGGACGTTTTACAAATCCGCCCTGCGCATTTTATACGTAAAAACGTTCTATGTGAAACCCGTATATCGGAGCTCCGACCTCGCTCCGCGCTCGTACCCGAGGCCCGAACGTGCGCGCGTCATTATCGGCTCGGCGTTAATGCATCAACCCCTCTCGCGACTTGTATAATCCGTGAATTCCTAAATAGCAACGAAATACACATGAGAGGGATGTACCGGTTACCGGCCGTGTACCGGTCGCTGAATCGAAGCTGGAATTGTGTACCGGGAAAAGGGGAAACTCAGAGCGAGGGAAACTTCGCAGCTATCGCGGTTCGGATGTAGAGTGGGTCAAAACGGATTCGCGCGGTGGAGAGGGCGATTTTTTGAAACTGCGGGACAGAATAGAAATAATCTCATCGCATGCCGGTAGACTGAGAAAAGTATCTCGGAAAAACCATCGAGTCATGTGGCAAATTTCGATCAAGCAAGATGGTCCACCAGCGCAACCACTAGCGATATGTGGAACTTTTTACAAGGGCCTGCCGATTTTTACCCAACTCATATGGTAATTTTTTTTCCAGGAGGGTTCGCAACATTTTGCGCATCCGGCTAGGAATTTTGTGGCATAAAACTAAGAATTTCGTGGATTCGAAGTGAGAATCTCGTGGATGAAAACTGAGAAGTCCGCGGATAAAAAATGAGAATTTCGTCAATCAAATTTTTATATGTAGGTATGCATGAGAAAATTTGAACGATATCATATGCCGGTGAAACTTGCTAACCTAAAACAAACGTTCCGCGATCGCGATGCCACCGGTTACATTTTCTAGCAGAATATGTTAAGTGAACACCCAGAAAAAATTTATTTGGCGGCCACCGTTTATTTGGTTTAAGTAAAATATTTATTTGATTTAAATAAATATTTATTTAAATCAAATAAATATGTTACTTGAACCAAATAAACGGTGGCCTCAAATAAATTATTTTTCTGAGTGCAAGCGAATTTTACTTGAGTCATTGATCTTTTTTTTCCAGTGTGGGCAAATCATTGGTCGTGCGCGCCGAGCTCGTCGTTAACTGCTATTTTAAAAAAAAAGCATTACGTATGCAATCGTAAGAATTGAATGTAGAATTGAAACAATAATATTTTCCTTTGGCATCCCGCAAGCGAATTTTATTTGATTCATTGATATGTTTTTTTTCCAGTGTGGGCAAATCGTTGGTCGTGCGCGCCGAGCTCGTCGTTAACTGCTATTTAAAAAAAAAGCATTACCTTCGTTCATCGGACTCCGCCTCTCGTTGTGAGAAAATCACGCTTCGGCAATTCGCGATAAAGTGGTTTTCGACAAATAAACGTCTGTGAGAGAGTTACTCACTCTCCAAAGCATATTCGAAATGTTTTATTCGCGTGCATTGTTGCACCGAAATCCCCCGGACGTGCCGATGTTTGGGTGTACTCTGGCCCGATGCCGTTGTAATGCCGTTCCGGTGTTGCTGGCAATCGCACCCGCCGAGTTTCGCGCGACGGCTACAATGTACCCAGAAAGCGGCACACAGAGTGTGGCTACACCGTACGAAATATTACAGTGCGGAGTTAGCAGCTGCATTCGCCGCGGGAATCGGAATCGTCGCGACGGCGAGCCGTTTACATCGCCGATTCGATATACACTGTGTTATATAGCGTAGAGTATATAACACACGGGGGAGAGCGAGAGAGCGAAGCGGGCGTATGCGCAAGCGATTCGTACGAACGAGCCGATTGTCCGGAGGTATTCGAGCAGCGAGAGCGGATTCAGTCTCGAGGAAAAATAATTGAGCCCCGTTTCAATCGCGTTCTCCGAGTCTCCCGCTCGAGAACGAGCAACTCCGCGAGAGCCACGACGATGCCTTTTATATTACACTGGAGATATTAACGAGTACGCTTGCTGAGCGCGCCGATTACCCGCGCCTCGGCCACGTAAGTTCGACAGTTGTATCATAAAAGAGAGCAGACAAAAAAAATTTATGTAGTTACTAATTTCCATGTTTTGTACAAAAATACCGAGACGAGTTGTAGTTATCTTGGCATTTTGTAAGGCTTATTTTATTTTTATTATTCCACTTTGTCCAGCGAATATATTGTCTTATTTCTTTGGCGTAATCTCTCAATCTGCTGTTGTCCACTTCGCCGATGCGTTTACGTATCGCGCTTGTAATTGGGCCCCGCCCGTTTTTGCACTAATAAATAAATAACGAATAATAAATAAATAAATAAATAAATAAATAAATAAATAATTAAATAAATAATTAAATAAATAATTAAATAAATAATTAAATAAATAATTAAATAAATAATTAAATAAATAATTAAATAAATAATTAAATAAATAAATAAATATACGAATTAACGGCTGCGTGGCCATTTTATCGCGATTTCCTACTAAAAAATTTAATTGTTGCGTAACAGGGGTGTTACGTTACAGTCATAGTGCTAAATAGGAAGTAGTAACGTTACAGTGAAACTTTTGTTCACCGAGTAAGATATATATTTTATTTTATTGGTAGTAGCACCGTAAAGAAAAATTGTAAATTTAATGTACCGGAAGGGAAGTTTTTATGCAAAATTGGTACATCAAATTTTATGTCCAATTGTGATGAGAAATTAATACACTTTTTCATTAAAGTTAAAATTAATTATTAAGAATAAAGAATTTCCAATGTTTTTAATACACTGAACAATTTAATATATCAGTTTTTGCATAAAAATGTCCAGTCCGGTACATTAAATTTCATACGAATTTTTTTTACATTGAGCACTAGAGATTTATTGCCAAAGATAATATTTATACAGCTGTCTTCCTATATGAATAGTATACCTAACGATAATTTTACACTTTGGCAAAGGGCCATCGATTTGGGTCCTTCAGCCCCGATTTTATTCTTATTATTAGTTTTATGTACACTGTGAAAGATATAAAAAATTTAATGTACCCATCTGGAAGCTTTTATGCAAAAACTGGTACATCAAACGCAATGGTCAATTGTAATGAGAAAATGAATATACTTATTAATTGTAATTGAAGTAAATTATAAAAAATAAAGAATTCCGAATGGTTTTTAATACACTGCAAATTAATTTTTCACCGAAATTGCACATGAAATTTAAAGTACCAATTTTTGTATAAAAACTCCCAGTCAGGTAAACTAAATTTCGTACGATTTTTTTTTACACTATAATAAAAATTCTATATTATCATACCCGGGTGAAAAATATTGTTACATCGAAGCCTATGAAAATATCGAATTGAAATGGCACAATGTGTTCACCGGTAAATGGATTATTAGGCATTAGGAGTGCAGCTTTGGCGCGTACGTCTCACACACCTGACCGCAGGACGAGTGTCCCGAGAGGCGCGCGCGCACTCCGTCCTCTCAGGACAGCACCCCGAAGGGTGGTCCGTTTCGATGAATGCACACCGGCGCGGTTTTGACGAGGAGTTAAAGTATACAGACGAAGGAGGCCCATTTCCACGGTCGTTTCCCCACTCGAGTAAAAGATCTCCGGGCCAATATGTCCTCTGCTTGGTCCCCGGCCGAGGGACAACAATGTGTAACCAATGCATTGTACGGTCTCGCGCGGTAAAGGCGGAAGTGGCTGCTCCCGATGGCGTTATTTACGCAACGTCCCGGCTATACCAAAAATTCGATGGTAACCGTGTAACCTATATTAGGTATATTTAATATTAGGTACCGCGAGCACTTGAGGAAAGCAAACACTCGATCGACCCGACAATGAATATATTCTACGAACGGAAAAATAAGGGAGTATCCGCCTATTCGATGGCCAATCCAACATCCGGAGTGCCGATTCAGAGATCGGTCATCGCGATAGAGATCGGAAAATCGGTGGTGGTAAAAATATTCGGGTAAATTCCGAGAGAGGATCCGGGTCCGAAGAAATTTTTTCGACGCATCGTCGGTAAGAAAGATCACAAGAAAAATAAGCCCACGAGGGAGACAGGTGAAGGTGCGAGCGCCCTGTAAATCCGACGATTGCGCTGTCTCATTATTTGTTAAATAACCGAAAACTGCGTGAGACCGATCCTCGTATCGTGAATGTGTATATACGGTATAGAGTTTTCTCAGTAGCCCAAAGGTACGAAAGAAAAACAAACCCTCCGAATCGCTTTGCATAGTTAAACCGCATCGTTCCGCGTACGAGGCCGACAAACCCATCGGCGGTGTGTTTTTCCAACACCTTCGAAAACTCTTCGTGACGCAGTTTTTCTTTTTCTTTTTTTTTTGTGTGCGTTAAGATGGATGGAACGGTATAGACGGGCACACACGAAACTGCCTTGAAGCTCTTCCGCCGGTTTTGAGTTTTATCAAACACTCGATGAGAGGCTCATCGGGGAAGCCCCGGCAACGGTGGGAAAATCTCGCATGATTCGTTGCCGCGACGACAACGACTCTGGGCCGACAAAACACAATAATAAAATTATCATTCGTGCGTATATGTTGGCACAACTTTTTTCCTGTGGATAAATTGATAATCATAGATACAATTTCAAATGTGAATATTTCTTTTCTGATAATAAAAATTTGGAGCAAAATCATTCCTGTAGATAAATTCATAATCGTAGGTGCGATTTCAAGTGCTGAATATTTCCTTTCTGATGATAAAAATTCGTAGCAAAATCATTTCTGCGGATAAATTGATAATCATGGATACAATTTCAAATGTGAATATTCTATTTCTGATAATAAAAAAATTCGTAGCAAAATAATTCCTGTGGATAAATTGATAATCGTAAACGCAATTTCAAGTGTGAATATTTCCTTTCTGATAATAAAAATTGAACCTTTCTGAAATAAATTGATAATCGTAAATGCGCTTTCGAGTGTGAATATTCCATTTCGGATAATAAAAATTCGCAGCAAAAATCAACTTTACAGATTAGTGTCCGAAAACTGGATCTTGCCGTCGAGCATTGGATGCCGTTACCTTATATTAGCCGGAATTACGAAGGGTCCACCTCGGATGGAATTTTCCTCAATCTCCGAAGTGGGCATTGTCGCTTGCATTAGCCACGAGATTAAACACACAGTTAAAATTTAATATTTCGAGCATTAACGTACGGTGGGAATATAATAATTTCTCCGTGGAAATATAGTGGCCCGAAGGTGCGTGGGTATTCCCACGCGAGCGTTTGTCTCTCGGCTCGCAGTGAGGACACGTGAAACGCGGCGATTTAATGGTACCGGAAAACGGGTATAATCTTTTAAATCGTTCGGGCCACTTGTGCGGCAGCTTCGACGGTGTTTGTTACGTTTGCTTTCATACTGCGCGCAAGTAGTAGCAAGGATGAAGCTAGTGACGAGATACGGAAAGCGGCGATATTTAACAAATTGCTTTCGTTCGTTCGTCGGGCTTCGCGTCCCGTTTTGATGCGAAGCTCCGATATTATGTATATATATATATATATATATAACACATATATCAGAGAGACTTGCCTCTTTGACTCTCCGCTATTTGGAAAGTTCTAAGGTTTCTTTCGCCGCGACGAACTATTGGGAAGCACCGAATCAAAGGCCATCGGTAATTCCGTTGTCTCCCGTCAACATTATCGATACATCGTAAAACAAAATTCAAAATTTTCTGAGAGGAAATAAGAAAAAAAAACAACCGCGTGAAGAGTTGTCGACCTGCGAAGAGCGTAGAATGATTTAAGGGGGGCGCTGCTTTGCAAGGCCTAAAAATAGCGTTTTTCAGGCTTTTTTTTAGGAGGGAAAAAAACAAATGAGCGCAGTGAATTTAGAGGTATGTTATAAGGTATATTTGAACTGTATGGACATTTTTTTTAACACAAAACAAAAAATGACTGCATAGTTATTGGCCGATTTACTGCAATGTAGATTTCAATTGGCGGGAAAGATGCAGGTCGCAATTCTTGACTGAAACAAAAAAAAATCAAATATATTTCCAATTGTTACATATTTTTCTTCTATGTGAACCTCGGAAAAGCAACAAAAAAAAAATCGAAAAGCCATCGTTTTATTCAGCTTTGAAAAAAAGTGTTTTTGAGAAAGAAAAAAACAATTTTAACGTGCTATAAAAATGATTTCAAAAGACTTTTTAAACAATGTTTTAGGTTCACATAGAAGGGAATTTAGTACTGAAAAAAAATGAGCTTCGATTTAAGTCGATAGGTCGTTTAGTTTTTTTTGTTATCACTCCCGCTAATTACAAAAATAATAACCAATAACGATGCAGTATATTTTTGTTTTGTTTTGTGTTGAAACAAATTTTTTTCGCCCAGTTCAAATGTACATTAAAAACATACCTCTAAATGCACAGGGCTCACTTGTTTTTTGCCCTCCTAAAAAAATTCGTGAAAAAAAAGATTTTTTTAGGCCTCGTAAAGCAGGAACCTCAACGGACCCGGAAAGAGTGTCCGACGCAGTTCGCTCCAAGCGCAAAATCACTTTATGCCTCGAGCGGTATTGAAATAATAAGTAAATAAATAAAAGGAAGAGGAAAAAAAATTGTGGAACGTTGCAAGAAATTATCATACGAATAATTCCCGAGTTACTCAACGAGGCCGACGGACCCTCCGGGCGCGTATTTTCCCGGGAAACAGTCGGATTATCCGAGGAAGGTTCGCGACGGTGAGCGCAGCGGGGCAAAGTGGCGAAGTGCCCACGAGTATGCAGGGACGATTATTTACCTAGCGTGTTTCCCATTAGAGCGGATTTTCCTGCGGCGAATTATTACCGATAAACAGATCAAGAGTGGGCCCTGCGCTCGCTGTTTAAGCGGCTACGGGCCCGACAGCGAAGGAGGGACGACCAGGTGCGAAAGCTGATGTCTTCGTTCAGCCGAAGAGGCAAAAAGACTTAGACTGCACGTCAGTCGGTTCGCAAAGTCCCGGATAAGCGAGAGAGGCACGATTTCGTCGTCAAAGTGTTTATCGGGGTCATCGAGGTATAATTCTGAAACGTTACAGTTTTGGAGTTACACGAAACACGAAGGCACATATATACATATACATATATGTATATATATGTATATTCGTTGACAGAAAACCTGTACCAGGGTTGCCCCTTATCGTCGCCATTTTTTTTTTTTTTTTTTTGACGAGCGTATTTTTGCACCGCCGGACAGCTTGGGAGAACGCTGTCAATCGTTATTCGCGACAGTTCGGCGATTGCAATACCGATGAAGTGACCCTATTTTTTTTTTTTAAGTTCATTATTATTATTATTATTGCCAATGGTTGGAAATTTGGCTCACAGACGGCCAGGGAAGACAAGAGCCGAGCCTGTCACGAATACAAAAATCGCACGAACATTCTTCCCTCGCCGTTCAAACAAAATGTTTCTCGCTTAAAAGTCGTCGGGGACATTCGATATTTGCATCCACTAATGGCGCTACTTCTATTATCAACCGGTATACCCAAATGGATTTCCCAACCACTCGAACGTTACCACAGCGTGGACTTTTTTTTCCAAACGGATGTGCCGTAGGCTTCTCGTCAATTGTCTGCTAGCTGGGCCCTATCTATGCATGACACTTTGTTGCGCTATTGCAGCTGTGCAGAAGCAATCGCAAACGGCCCGACATCCACGGCCGGTATGACTGACCGGTGAAAGAGCCTTCGCAGTTTTGCAAGCATTTTCTTCGAGCTGTTATGCAACTTTATTTATTATGTATGTGTGTATATATATATATATATATATATATCTATATATATATATATATAGATATATAGAGACATATTTTTTGTTATTTATGGTAAGGGTAATCAGAAACGATTCATCGATGATTACTTGATTAACGACCTGATCTGCTGTTGCGATAATTGACCTCATTACCGCTAAAGTCGGGACGACGCGCGCGCATGGTTGGGGTAAGATAAATGAATAAACTTCGCAAGACACTTGATAATTTTTGTGGGAGCCAAGTTATTTTTATTAAATTCTCCATTCTCCACCGAGCGTCGATCGCAGCAAGGATTGTTCCATCGGACAGTTCAACAACTTTGTGACTCGGCTGATCAACGGTTGCTGCGACGGCAAAAGATAAAATAAAAATAAAATAAAGTTTCCTGACTAATTGAAGAAAGGTGCGGTTGGAGACACGCGTAGGTACATATACATCGGATACATACATACGGTTAAAGGACGCATTCTCTCGCGGAATTAACCGGAGCCTCGGGGTCCCAGCAAGTTGAATCACGTGTTTATGTATAATAGTATATATAATTAAATACAATTAATTATATATATAATATATTCCATTTTTTTTTTTTTTTTCTTATACATTGGTTCTCTAAAACGATTTTTTTTTTCTCATCATTATACAACTAATATATTACACTTTGAACATACGAGAGGTCCGACGATATCCTCCGTCGACTTCTCGTTCCCTCTCGCTTCGGCGACACAGGCGAGACTTCGTATTTTTAAAAATCTTCTTTCTCCACTTCCGTTTCCGTCGTCTTCGTATTTACAGGGTTACAGATTTTCCACGTATTAACTATAATAACTTTTTGCAACTCTCTCTTCGCTCCTTTCTCTTCCCGTCCCACCGTCCATCTTGATTTTGGTCCATCGCTAGTGTATTGATCGATTATTCGCGCGTTTGATTTTTTGTTAATTTTATATATCTTGTCCGCGACTCGAAGATTTTTAAACGCTCGAGCCAGAACCAGCGTTCGCCTGTACGTAGTAGTTCCTCACGTGAAGATGGTTTTGAAGATAGATTGCGGAAAGGGGTTGACCGACTGCGCCGACCCGAAGACCCGGAAGCGAGCCGTTCCAGTCGCAATGGCCCGAGGACGATGTTATTTTGGAGTCGGGACTTCCGGACGGTGTGCCGGGCGAAGGCATTGGATTCGTCTCAGCGACGACGTCCACGTCAACGTCAACGTCGACGTCCTCCTCGTCTTGGTCCACCTCGGGCTCCGGCAGATCGTGCTCGTCCTCGCTGCAACTGAATCTTCGCGCCTTCACCGATCTGCCGATAATCGTCGAATCACCCGCGTCGATGTGCTGATGATGATCGTCGGGTGCGAGCAGCGAGGCAACGTCGAACTGCCTCTTTCTCGAGGGTTGAAAGGAGGTTCGCCGCAGCGATTGACTCTGAATCTGATGATGCTGACCGTGGGAATGATGATTGTGCTGGTGAAGATTCTGCTGCTGAGCAAGCTGCTGCGGACCGTGATGATGATGGTGAGGACTCCAGATTCCGGTTATCGGTTGCGACGCTACCGGCGGACCTACCTAAAGATGCAAAATGACGGTAATTTTTTTTTGTTTTTTTTTTTCATCTTTAAGGAACGTCGAATAACTATTTAATTGTCGGTGTTGAGACGCGATCTTTCATTCAGTAAACGTTGTTCGGGTTAAGTTACGGTCGGGTTAATTATTATTTTTAAGTACTCGTCAATCGGTGCGTTTTTTTTTTGTCATCGTCGGTGCAATTTTAGCGTTCGAGGATTGTCCCGGACATTCCATAGCGAAACGAAGTTTTTACGTAAAAATAATTTTGCATACGTAAGGAGGTCTGTGTAAGACGTCGGATCTTCAATTATCGAAATTACCGTAATTTTGCATCCCCGATAATGCGTTCGTTTTGTCCCGCGACGCCTGGGAAACAATGCAGGGCTGACGAGGGATCGAAGGACTGGTCGGTCCTTTTCCGATCCCAACATTCGCTGCATCGTTGTCCAGGCTCTCCGGAACCTCTTGTTTCCCGGCAAACGTTTGCGTTAATTCTCAGTGTACCGTAACCGTAGAAATTTTCGTTCTCAAGAATCGTTAATTTGAAAAAAAAAAAAAAAAAAAACCAGGGTATCCCGTCTCAATCGCGAATATGAAAACCTACCAGAGCTGTCGGGGGCGGCGGAGTGGCCGGAAGTGGCGGAGGACTCGGGCTGTCCGGTTCTTCGTCAACGGCCAGTCCCATGTGCCTCCGCACTTTCCTCTGAGCCTTGCGCCTCCTGAAGTCACCTCGACGAAAATCCTCCAAATTCGCCGGATGTATGGCCCAATAGTGGCCCTTGCCGTTTGCACTCCGTCCGGATTTGACGAAGCAATCGTTGAGCGAGAGATTGTGCCTTATCGAGTTTCTCCAGCCGGGTCCGCGGGTCCTGAAGTACGGATAGTGCTCGAGTATGTGCTGATAAATGTCGGACAGCACGAGTTTCTTGTCCGGCGACGAGAGTATCGCCATCGCAATGAGGCCGATGTAGCTGTGCTGGGGTTTCGGTTCCTCGGGGATTCGTTGATGATGAGGATGCAGCAGGGCCATGGAGAGTGCGAGCCTGCTGGGATATCCGGCGGCGGCCGCCGCGGCCGCGGCCGCGGGATAGAGCGGCAACGGAGCCGGGAATCCCGGTGACATTCCCAGATGCGAGCCAGGACCGCCGGAATTCGGATGACCGCCGGGATGCTGGGGATGAAGCTGCTGGGCAAGACGAAGACGTTCCGCCATTGCGTAATGATAGAGCTGGAGACGATAGTGCTCGAGTCCCGGTAGAAAACCGGCCATCGGATTGCCGACACCGAGGCCGACGGCCAATGGCTCCTTGGCGGGCGGCGGACTCTCGTTGCTGCACATCACTAGGCCCTCAATCTTGAAGTCAGTTCTCTCGTACCTCTTCACTTCCCTCGCGCGGAGAACCAAAGTTCGCTGATGCACAACTCACGGTCAATTCTTCTTCTACCGCACACTGACTTTTCCTCGCACAAACTTTGCTACGGCTCCCGCGGAACGAAGTACCGACGAAGCGTTTCCGCTCCAACGTCGAACACTCGGAGGATACTTCGCATAAACCGACTTCAGTCCCTGCGCGGCAAATTATTTGCGACTCACTGCCGGGTTGCCGGAAGAAGCGGAGAGACAAAAAAAATTTGGCTGGACGCGTATGTCTGACACCTGTGCGATGCGTTTGGCCCGATACGCGCCGAGCGAACGACTGGTCATGATTTACGACCGGAGTATCGGGGTTGACGTTCCGTCGGGCCACCTCCACCGCTCCGATATTTCTCCCCTACCATTTTACCCGACAGATCCGTCGGTCTCTCTCCCTCGCGTCCCCTCGGTACCATTTCGAATCCGAAACTCCGCCCAATTTTCCAGGACCCTTCGCACCCGAGTCCTCCACGAAGGATAACTTTAACCTGCATGATTGGTCTGTTTCGGAACCGTGGGCGGAGCTCGGACGATGTTTCACTCACGCCCACGCTCGTACCTCTCTCAACGTTGAGATATTGATCTCAGCCGCAGCTCTCGCGAAAAACCGCGCGCGGCCCCCGCTGTAGCCGCTGCGCTCGGCGAAGGTGCTCAACGCGCTCGCGTGTTTCTCGTTTCTTATCCACCCGCGGACATCAAAAACCGCCAACCCTCGACGACACGATCGCAACTCGATCTTCCCTCGTGACCGTCACACCGACGTTACCGGCGTTCGGCCGAGCCGCAAAAATTTTCCATCCCAATTCGTGATTCGCAAAACCCGCCCAAAACATCCTCAAAATAATTTGTCAAACACACGGGAAGGGGTGAAACGGAACACCGTCGCGGAGTCGCATTGCCCGCGTCACTCCATATTCAACGACGGTCTGCGCAACCGACGCTCCGGTTTCCGCTCCACCTCGAAATCCCTTCGGTCTCCCTTCGCGATTCGGGGACAAAGGTTACGTACCCTACAGACGTGAGAACAGAGTGCGATGTATGACATATTCGTATGGGTATGTACAAAACTTGAGAGAGACGCCGTTAAAAGCCTCGATGCACATCGTAGACGCGAGCCAGGGGGGGGTTTCAACAACGCCTCGCAACTATTTGTAAGCATCCGCCATGCTGGTTTCATATCTGCGGGCGCGTTCGGCTTTTGCACAAAACATATACATATACATATACATACATATACATATACATATACATATACATACATATATATATATGTATATATATATATATATATATATATATATGTATATATAAAAAGGTAATGTACATAGAGTTCAGTGTCGAACGGAGGTAACGGAGGAATATGGCGCGTTGACGATGAAGGTGTTTTGTGCTGCACGGTAAACTATATTGTAGCCGATGGATGGCTGCTGAGGCAAATGCGGTAGGAGAATGTGATGGTGGAAGCGTTAACTGTTACACGGATGGAAAATCGTGTATACGCGGGATAGATTGGCGCGTATACACCGGGCCTACAGTCGCGATTGTCGATTCTCGCGAATAACAACGGCGGGCACCGGGGATCGGGCGCACAGTGTTGTATTCCCTTCTGTATAGAATTTCCAGTATAGAACGCACGGAGCGAAAGCGTTTCCGCGTGCGTCCGGCTATATCCCGGACGGAAATACAATGCAGGAGAGCTGCTGTACGTGTCGCGGTACGTGCTGGATGATGTTTCTCCATTGCGGGGCTGTTGCATCCCAACCGGCCACTGTTGCGACGAGGCTCGTGGCAAACGTACGTGCGTCATGCAACGGCACTGTCCGCACGCAGCGAAAAAGCAAAATTTTAAATTCTGGAAGAGAAGAAAAAAAACATTAAATAATCCACGACCGAAGAGTTGGGATTTTGCGAAAAAAAAAGTGCGAAATACAGTAGAACCTCACTCAATCAAATACAGTGGAACCCAACTCATCCGAGCCCTCTGCGTTAACCGAGGTGCAGGCTCGGATAATACGGGAAACTCGGATAAAACTGATACTTCGTTGCATACGCGCTTAAATTTAGACAAGTTTGCTGCGTCTTTATATTGCGAGCTGAAAATATAACAGTTCCGATTCTGGAGTCAATGATTTATGTTTGTACGAGGTTAATGCTAATTACCTAAATTATAATTATATTCAGAAAATAACTGCATTAGCTACTACAGTTAATGTTTATATGAAGTGGTGTGTTATTTAAAAAATATATGATAGTAGTGCAAGTTTGAATCGAGTATGTGATTGGCGTTATCTGAGATTTCATTTATAAATACAGTAGGACCGCCCTTATCCGACCTTCGATTATTCGAACTGTAAATACAGCAGTTCCGATTCTAGAGTCAATGGTAGAATATCGTAATATCTCAAAAAAGGAAAAAATTTGTAAATCAACTAATAAACTTAATGTTTATATGAAGTGAAGTGTTATTTTTTAAATTTAATATTAGTAGTACAAGTTTGAATCGAGTATTTTATCCGAGTTTTCGCTTATCCGACGTCTGTAACTGCTACATTGTTGCATACGCACTTAAACTTGTGCAAGTTTTCTGCGTCTCTATATTTCGAACTGTAAATACATCAGTTCCGATTCTAGAGTCAATGGTAGAATATCGTGATGTCTCAAAAAAGGAAAAAAAGTCGTAAATCAACTAATGAACTTAATGTTTATGTATGAACTGATGTGTTATTTTTTAAATATAATATTAGTAGTACAAGTTTGAATCGAGTATGTTATCCGAGTTTTCGCTTATCCGACGTCTGTAACTGCTACATTGTTGCATACGCACTTAAACTTGTGCAAGTTTTCTGCGTCTCTATATTTCGAACTGTAAATACATCAGTTCCGATTCTAGAGTCAATGGTAGAATATCGTGATGTCTCAAAAAAGGAAAAAAAGTCGTAAATCAACTAATGAACTTAATGTTTATGTATGAACTGATGTGTTATTTTTTAAATATAATATTAGTAGTACAAGTTTGAATCGAGTATGTTATCCGAGTTTTCGCTTATCCGACGTCTGTAACTGCTCCATTGTTGCATACGCACTTAAACTTGTACAAGTTTCCTGCGTCTCTATATTTCGAACTGTAAATACATCAGTTCCGATTCTAGAGTCAATGGTAGAATATCGTGATGTCTCAAAAAAGGAAAAAAGTCGTAAATCAACTAATAAACTTAATGTTTATATGAAGTGATGTGTTATTTTTTAAATAGAATATTAGTAGTACAAGTTTGAATCGAGTATGTTATCCGAATTTTCGCTTATCCGACGTCTGTAACTGCTACATTGTTGCATACGCACTTAAACTTGTGCAAGTTTTCTGCGTCTCTATATTTCGAACTGTAAATACATCCGTTCCGATTCTAGAGTCAATGGTAGAATATCGTGATGTCTCAAAAAAGGAAAAAAGTCGTAAATCAACTAATGAACTTAATGTTTATGTATGAACTGATGTGTTATTTTTTAAATATAATATTAGTAGTACAAGTTTGAATCGAGTATTTTATCCGAATTTTCGCTTATCCGACGTCTGTAACTGCTACATTGTTGCATACGCACTTAAACTTGTACAAGTTTCCTGCGTCTCTGTATTTCGAACTGTGAATACATCAGTTCCGATTCTAGAGTCAATGGTAGAATATCGTAATATCTCAAAAAAGGAAAAAATTTGTAAATCAACTAATAAACTTAATGTTTATATGAAGTGAAGTGTTATTTTTTAAATTTAATATTAGTAGTACAAGTTTGAATCGAGTATTTTATCCGAGTTTTCGCTTATCCGACGTCTGTAACTGCTACATTGTTGCATACGCACTTAAACTTGTACAAGTTTCCTGCGTCTCTATATTTCGAACTGTAAATACATCAGTTCCGATTCTAGAGTCAATGGTAGAATATCGTGATGTCTCAAA
>OY294019.1:18281550-18481758 GCA_958510785.1 Exephanes ischioxanthus
TCTTCGACTCGGTCACGAATGAAATTGAAACGAGTGCTTTCGCCCGACGCCCTTGTTTTTTTTTAAGTGCCGACTGCCCCGCTGGGCAAAAGACGGAAGTTACGCGTTTCACTGGGGTCAATTTTTGATGTTTCGCTTCGTGGTCTCCAGTGTTAGTCGAAACTGTTTAATGTCTCTTGACCCTTTTTAAGACACACCTCTATCCCCTCTCTTAGGCACTATCGTTGCAACGCGTGGCGCCCAATCCGCGCCCGTTAGTCCCGTTTCGGTACGGTTTCGGGCGGTGTGACTTATAAAGGGTTAACAGAATTTGGCACATTAGTTCTGTGGATTCCAGGGTATGTTTGTAGCGATCGATTGGGAAAATTAATTTTAAGTGGCAGAGATAACTAACTTTGAAAAACGGGCCAAAAACCTCAGTGAGATATTTTAGTGGTTTCGAACAGCTAAAGTCGAAATAAGAATTCGAAGCTTAAAGACATATGGAGAGTGGGGCAAATCGGGACGAACCTGACGGATATCTGATTCGCGAGAGCGCGGCTGATGGCCTAATTATTCCGGGAATGACGGAGACGTCTCATCGGTCTCCTGTATTAAAATCTTTAGAAATAAGGTAAACGGCCCAGTTTCCGCCACTGTCCCAGTTACCGCCATTAATAGCAATTTATAGTTATAATAAATATAGTGTAGGGTAAAAGTGGGGAATATGGCCCGGCCCATATATCATTGATTTACGTGTTAATCGAGGTGGGCCATATTCGCCACTTTTACTCTACGTTAAATACAAACGAAATTGACGGCATGTCGAAGAGCGGTTTACTCTTGATTAATGCCGTGATACGTATATTTTTTTGTAAAATGTTTCCTTTAACAATTGAAGATGGCGGAAACTGGGCCGCTTACCTTACCTTACTTTAAATAAATTCCCTCAATTTTACTACAAGAGTACTTCAATACCAAAAATGTACTTTAATATCACTGCGCAAGTGCATCAACTTTCCATCGAAATTGCAAACGAAATTTAATATACAAATTTTTGACATAAAAACTTTCAGTCCGGTATATTAAATTTATTTTTTAACAGTCTAAAAATTCAACAGGTAAAAGTGGGGAATATGGCCCGGCCCATATATCATTGATTTACGTGTTAATCGAGGTGGGCCATATTCGCCACTTTTACTCTATGTTAAATACAAACGAAATTGACGGCATGTCGAAGAGCGGTTTACTCTTGATTAATGCCGCGATACGTACATTTTTTTGTAAAATGATTCCTTTAACAATCGAAGATGGCGGAAAGTGGGCCGCTTACCTTACCTTACTTTAAATAAATTCCCTCAGTTTTACCACAAGAGTACTTCAATACCAAAAATGTACTTTAATATCACTGCGCAAGTGCATTAACTTTCCATCGAAATTGCAAACGAAATTTAATATACAAATTTTTTACATAAAAACTTTCAGTCCGGTATATTAAATTTATTTTTTAACAGTCTAAAAATTCAACAGGTAAAAGTGGGGAATATGGCCCGGCCCATATATCATTGATTTACGTGTTAATCGAGGTGGGCCATATTCGCCACTTTTACTCTATGTTAAATACAAACGAAATTGACGGCATGTCGAAGAGCGGTTTACTCTTGATTAATGCCGCGATACGTACATTTTTTTGTAAAATGATTCCTTTAACAATCGAAGATGGCGGAAAGTGGGCCGCTTACCTTACCTTACTTTAAATAAACTCCCTCAATTTTACTACAAGAGTACTTCAATACCAAAAATGTACTTTAATATCACTGCGCAAGTGCATTAACTTTCCATCGAAATTGCAAACGAAATTTGATATACAAATTTTTTACATAAAAACTTTCAGTCCGGTATATTAAATTTATTTTTTAACAGCCTAAAAATGCTATAGTCTGTGTGCTATACTACAGTGCGTTGAACCCGCTCGACGTGTAGTCCAACGTCAAACAATTCTATAGTTCTAATTTGAACGCTGTAGTGTAACCTCACATTCCCAAGATGATATTTCTCAACGACATAATTTTCTAACGTTGTATTTTACCGGTCGTTCGTTTTAACACTGCTGGAGAAAAAACGAACGCACCGCGACACTAATTTTATAATAATTTTTTAAACGGGTTATCACCGACTGAGTAGATTCCACAGTTTTGTGCATCATTGATAACAGTCACCATCGAGCGAGAACAGCTTATCGCCGTATCGGAATACCGATGAAATATTCATCGATCTATATCAACGATATATTTATGAAGAAAATAATCCGCGATGGTTCTGAGTTTGGAACGGGGGGAAAAAAAGTGTCCCCGAACCGGCGGGCCGGTCTTCGTACGCGTGCGCAAATGCTGGGTACAGAAGTATTGCGTATTAGCTCTCTCGAGTATGTGGCACCCCAATATCTGGCTTAACCAAGCGCGTAAGCACCTCGCGCGAAACTACAAAAGGGTTTCATCCCTGTGCTGTGGTGATGTGCCGAGCATCGTCAATCCCCCCCGGGAGTATCTACTAATAGATTACCGCACAAATGCTCTTTGCGGTATGACATTCGAAGAACGAAACACGAGAGATAGAGGGAGAGCCAGGCGACATTGAAATATGCATTAGAAGCCCCGAATGGAATAGTCGCCGATGATAACGCCGATTACACGTGCACAATCCCTGCGCCAATGTTTTCTGTCTGTAATTTGCACAAGATTATTCACAGTGAGCTTTAAACTCCCCCTTCCAGCCAGAATATCTCCGTACCTATTAACGGTAGATCGGAATATCCGCGGACATTTTTTCAAATAGGTATTTAAAAAAAAGTCTAAATTACTCTGGCGGGAATTTCATCTACGATCAGAAAACGTCACTTACCCATAGAGCACGAATCTCTTAATGATGAATGATGTCCTTTCAGAAATGTCTTTGCGACCAGAAAGAAGACGTCTTTTATGTCCCAACTTCTCTTAAACTTGTCCGATACATGTTATCATTAAGCATTCTCGAAAAGACCTCTCTTATCGAATGATGAGACGCTCTCGACCTTGAGCGCCATAACAGTTTGTAGTAAAAAATTTGATGACTTTAAGATAATCTGAAAAAATTAAAAAATTGAAATTTTCATAACGGTTATATTTTATTTCATGAAAGCTTCTTCATAAAAGTTAAAATGCCAAATTTTTTAATCGTTTTTGGCACAATGTTTCTTTATTCGCGAAGCTTCTTCCAGGAGAAATCATTTTCTATATTTTTTGGCTACCTTATGGCGAAAGCTTCGCGAATCAAGAAACATTATGAGAAAACGATATAAAAATTTCAAATTTAAACTTTTATGAAGAAGCTATATGAATATTTCAATTTTCAACTTTTATCCTATTTATTTATTTTCAAAGCCTACGAAACAGCATAATATTCGGTGATCTATTAAAGAAATTCCTTAAGATCTCAGTTTTAAGACTTCCAGAAAAAAGTTGAAAATGTACGCACTGGATGTCTTTCGGAGGACTTTTAGATAACAAATTACGTAATTTTGAGATAACATATAACTGACATTTTTTAGGACCAATTTATTACCACTTTATGTCATCCCCGTGCTATGTGGGTACGGTGTAAAAACTTCACTTTTCTACGGGACGTGCACCCAGAAAAATAATTTCTTTGACGGACACCCTTTATTTGGTTTAAGTAAAATATTTATTTGATTTAAATAAATATTTATTTCATTAAAATAAATATTTATTTCATTTAAGTAACTATTTACTTAATTAAAATAAATATTTACTTAATTAAAATAAATATTTACTTAATTAAAATAAATATTTATTCAAATCAAATGAATATTTTACTTAAACCAAATAAACGGTGGCCGTCAAATAATTTTTTTTTCTGGGTGTGACGTCACTGGGGAAAGTGTCACTACCGGTTTGGAATTCTGGATTTTGTGAATAAATGCGGAGACGAAAAAGGGCGTACAAACGCTGAGCGGTAAAGCTCATTGGGGGTGAACGAAAAAAAGTGGTTTCCGTTATCGTCGAAACGGAGAAATGTTTTCTGAAGGTGCTCTATCATCGGTCGCGCGAGGGTGGCACAACGTCAGCCCATAAAATGACTTTCAGTTACAGCGTAATGATCGTTACACAGGTTAGCGCACATAAGGAAGTTTCAGTGCCGTGTTTATCCAGCGTTTAATCGAGCTTCGAGATACATAGCCACGATACCCACAATAATACAAACACGCGCATAGGTATTGTTAGTTTTTGATCGAGGAACGGAAGAGCCAGACGATAGCATTGTGTGAAACGATAATATTTTCGTTAATCGAGACTGAAAAGGAGATCTCGATTTTACGGTGTGCAGAGGAGAGCGGGGTAAAATGGGACGGTGGGGCAAAACGCAATTTACCAATCATTTTTGGATGACGGGTTTTGCCCCATCGATACATCCGGATTTTCTGCCCCGTTTTGCCTCACAGTCCCATTCTAAAATTATTGGAAAATTGCGTTTTCCCTCACTGTCCCGTTTTGCCCCCACTGTCCCATTTTGCCCCGCTCTTCCCTACTTAATCGCAAAATCGAACCCGCGTAAACTAACCCACAGGTATATGTGGCAAATATATGCTCGCAGTGCTGGACAGCGTTGACGAAACGCTCGTGGTTTCATTCCGATGTGGCCGGAGAACTCTGCCTACGAAAACACTCGAGATGTTACCACAGCCGGCACCACAACCGCGTCTATGTTTCAAATCGTTTCGGGGGCTATTGTCGTTAGCTCGGAAACGATTCGATACAATAAACCAGCACGTATTTAGCGTCCCTATAGGACATTCCCTTTCCTTTTCACTTTCAACCGGGAAGATATTTTCACACCTAAATTCTCCGCTGTAGTAGATATTATTTCATTTTTTTAAAAATAAAACAAAATAATTTTTCGCTGGAAGCCTGGACGAACAGGGAGATAGGCTGCGGGTACACACGAGTGTATTATGCCATGCCGGTATCTCGCAGGACGAATCTCGAATACGAAAATCAACGTCATCGATACTATCGAGAGGGAACCAGCTGTCGCGTGGCTCGGCGAATCCGCAACAATAGCGGTCGCCGAGAGCACGGGCACGCACACGACAAAGGACAGGACACGCTGTACACGGGCGTACGACAGTCCTCGTCGATCGTTCGCCGCTGCTGGTAATAGACGATGAAAGGGGTTTATTCGACGACCCCGCTCTAGGCTGTCTGATAGGTAGCTCGTTCTATTCGCTCGTCCATGTAGCACTGCCTCCTCGGTCCGTAATAACATCCAATATAACTATAAACGAACATGCTGTGTGGGTGTTTCTGTCCGCGACTTTGAATAATAAAACTTTTGGCTCTCTCCGGGGCTTCGGCGAGATGAGAAAAGCGTGTTTGGTACGGCAACGAAGGGTTGGTCCGGAAAGCACGTTAGAGATCGCTCGTCGCCGGTGGAACTAGATCGGATTACTATCGGGCAACTACGAGCCAAGAGGGGAGAACAACCGCAAAATAAACTCAAACACTGCTCCGTACCTCGAAGAAGCGACGATTTTTAACATCGGCGACCGAGCCATATTTCTGAAATCGCTCGTTCGAATGTATGGCCTAGATTGTTAATCACCTAATAAAACCGTAAAAATGGTTTTAGATTTTTAGATTTTTGGATTTTTAGATTTTTAGATTTTTAGATTTTTAGATTTTTAGATTTTTAGATTTTTAGATTTTTAGATTTTTAAATTTTTAGATTTTTAGATTTTTAGATTTTTAGATTTTTAGATTTTTAGATTTTTAGATTTTTAGATTTTTAGATTTTTAGATTTTTAGATTTTTAGATTTTTAGATTTTTAGATTTTTAGATTTTTAGATTTTTAGATTTTTAGCGTAAAAAAGTCATTCTCGACGCCAGACAGTAAAATTATATGCGTTCAACAATTCACTCCGTTGATTCAACCGCAAGTAACAAAAATGAAAAGATTTCTTTCGGCAAATTGACGCATAAAAACCTATGCCATAATATTATTTTTCCCGAGTAGTATAAATAATACTTGCGTCCCGTGCACGAGAAACAGATGACATCCGCGAAACAGTTACAATACGGTGAAAATCTCGTGACTCCCTTTGCCCGAAGCGGTGGATGTCAATTCTACCCAAGAGTTTCGATAATTCGTCGAATTACGGGTTATCGGAGTCCAATTGACAGATGTACGTAACATGTGCTTGTTCGAGATGCGAATTCGTCCACCATAAATACTCGCGGTAATGCCAGAATGGTAGGATTCGTTTATGCACGGGAGAGCGTTTTGTCACCGGATCTCCTCTTCGTTTGCACCATCATGCCAAAGAATCCATCGGGAGTGCGCACTACACAGTTGTTTCTCGTGTTACACCCACATACTGTTGGGTAATCATCGTATAATGGTCGAATAATAATTTCATGGGGTCCGATAGAGGGGGGGGGGGGGGGGGGGGGGGTAGGGTGGTTAGGTTAGGCTAAGACCTCGCCGGCATAGCCTTAGGCAGTCCTCCAATATGCTGGGTACCTTAAACGGTGAAGCACCGAAGCCCCTGTTACGAGCTGTGAGCAGCCTTCACTCCCTTTCGCCCCCGTTTCAACCCCCTGCAGCGATGTTTATTATTCACTTAGAGAAGCGGCCTTCCATTTGTTCGTTGCGGTCATGGATCGAAGATCGAGTCAGCGTAAAGGGTGAGGACGAAGCTTCAAGGCGCGCTCGACGAAAGAAAAAGAAAAACGCTGGAGTGAAACATTTTTCGATCTAAGATCGCAATACAACGGGGAACGTTGGTTTCGACACCCCCTTGGGTTTCATCCTTCGCACAGTTAACGGCCGTGAATAAGGCATTTTCATTTTTTTTTTTTTTTTTTTTTTTTACATCTTCATCGTCGGTACAAAGAAGAGTCCACTGTGCGGTCAAGCCGACGGACACCGGCATCTGTGGTTTCGATCTGCGATGCGAAGGGAAAATACAAAGGGCCACAGTGCTATTTCTCGGGAGTTCCGATCTCTGTGGCGCGTAAGGTGCCGGGTAATGACTGTTTTGACAGCGGCTCGCGCCCGTCCGCGCAACGTCGTTTGACCATTGTCGCATCCAACAGATTGGAATCAATATTTACACTCGAGAGTCCCGTGTAAGCTCGGGATTAACGACGGCTTAACCGACCGCGGTTACAACCCTTTTTCGTCAATTGAGTCGGCGGCACCACTCGAGCGGTCCTTCGGAGAGTCGGGAGGTAAGCGATGTAACAAAAAAAAAAAATCGTATGAAATTCAATGTACCGGCTTGGAAGTTTTTATGGAAAAACTGGTATATTAAATTTCATGTACAATTGCGATGAAAAAAGCTTCCCCTATGAGGAGGTAAAATTAATGTTCAGTGTATTAAAAACATTCGGAATACTTTGTATTTAATAATTTCCCTTAATTTTACGATGAAAGTACTTCAGTTTTAATAATTTACTTTAATTTCAATGACAAAGTATATTCATTTTTCATTACAATTGTAAATTATATTTAATGTACGAGTTTTTGCATAAAAACTTCCAGTTCGGTACATTAAATTTACAATTTTTTTTACATTGAGGGCGAAGGAACGCAGACCGAATGTCCAGCAGACGAAGAACTCATGCGTAGAGAAGTGGGCGGTACATTTTTCAACAGCATTTTTTTTAGATGTCGATCGATAGTCACGCGACCATCAGTTAGGCTCCTGCTCCATCAAACCTTACCTTACCGTACAAATTAAACCTTAAGATCTTGATTGATCAAGATCTTAAGGTTTAATTTGTAATGATGAAGAAAAAATCCCCACGGGATACAAATTGAAGAACGTTGCGGGAATCGAGGTATTTATTATTGTGGATGAACAGCGACAATGAGACTACATTGGAAACTCGTCGTCATTGTTGGCAGCTTAATTATTGTGATCTCCGATTCGTGTTAAGAGCATGTGAAACCTCTTGCCTCCCACCCTTCCCATGCCTAGTTGGTACACAAAACTGTAACAATTTTTTTTAGGGAAAGACAATTAGTTTTTTCCTCGGCGGTCTGCGGTCTCAAAACGGCATTCAGTACAGTTTTTATTACCAACTAGGCGTGGAGTTGTACCACATCACTTCAACGGGAAGTGAAACAGCTCTGCACGAGAGGGACATAGCTGCAATTTTCAAATTAACTTTATTCAAAGGTGCGAATTTTTTTTTGAGAAAAAAAATGAATTCGGGGCGAACGGGAAATTACCGTGAGCGTCCGGCTCGAATTTGCTTTTTTTCCTCAAAAAAAGTTAGCACCCTTGAGAAAAGTTCATTGCAGTTTACATTACCGACCGCGATATTTCACATAAGTCTGATAGACGATGAGGACTATAGAGTCGTGAATAATTCTGAATTGGATCGATCACTCGCCCTCTCGAACGATGGGGATATCATTTGCGCAGATTCGATACCTTCAAATCTGTACCCTCGCGAGGTAACGAAGAGTGAGAAGGGAAGCGTCCACGAATTTATCGACGATGGGTGAGTGATGTTTTTACCATCTGCAGGTGTCGATTCGACCGGTCGTCGATGAGGAGCTACCGTGGATAACTTTCTGCGAACCCTGTTTCGCACCGGGTATCCCAAGCCCTGTTACCCGACGGGTTAAGACTTCGATTCTACCTTACCGACGGGGAGAATTAAACGACCCCTTCATAGACGGCGGAAGTGTACGCCGCCGGAATTAGACCCGTCACCGGGATATCTTTACGATCGGCAAGAAAATTCGCTTGCCAACACATGATGGTACAGAATCACGAGAATAAAGTCATATTATTGTGCGGTAAATTAACTGTCGTGGTAAATTCACTATCATGGTAAATGATGGAATCCGCAGATCAACAGCAGTTTCCGCGCATAGGTTAACTTTTTCACTGACAAAAAAAATAACATAATAAATGTTTAATTCCAGAAAAATCGTTATCCACTCAATTGAACGTGCGTGTCATACGGCCTGCCAGATAACATACGGTTAACGTGACTCAGTTCTGCAATCGTTACTAATTTGTTGAAAAGGCAGCTTGGTTAATATCAGGATGTGCGCTTCCGAAGAGGTTTTTTTCAAAAGTATTTAGGTGATTCCATTTTAGGGTAAATTAATAAATTCCCTATCATGGTAAATTATGGAATCGGCGGCTCAACGGCAGTTTCGGCGCATAGGTTAACTTTTTCGCTGACAAAAAAATAAAATAAAAAATGTTGAATTCCAGAAAAATCATTATCCATTCAATTGAACGTGCGTGTCATATGGCCTGCGAAGATAACATACGGTTACCGTGACTAAGTTCTGCAATCGTTACTATTTTGTTGAAAGGGCAGCTTGGTCAATATCACGATGTGCGCTTCCGAGGAGGTTTTTTTTTCAAAAGTATTTAGGTGATTTCATTTTAGGGTAAATTAATAAATTCACTATCGTGGTAAATGATGAAATCTGCGGCTCAACGGCAGTTTCGGCGCATAGGTTAACTTTTTAACTGACAAAAAAATAAAATAAAAAATGTTGAATTCCAGAAAAATCATTATCCATTCATTTGAACGTGCGTGTCATATGGCCTGCCAAGATAACATACGGTTACCGTGACTAAGTTCTGCAATCGTTACTATTTTGTTGAGAAGGCAGCTTGGTTAATATCAGGATGTGCGCTTCCGAAGAGGTTTTTTTCAAAAGTATTTAGGTGATTCCATTTTAGGGTAAATTAATAAATTCCCTATCATGGTAAATTATGGAATCTGCGGCTCAACGGCAGTTTCGGCGCATAGGTTAACTTTTTCGCTGACAAAAAAATAAAATAAAAAATGTTGAATTCCAGAAAAATCATTATCCATTCAATTGAACGTGCGTGTCATATGGCCTGCCAAGATAACATACGGTTATCATGACTTAGTTCTGCAATCGTTCCTATTTTCTTGAAAGAGCAGCTCGGTCAATATCACGATGTGCACTTTCGCGGAAGATTTTTTTAATAAACTATTTATGCGATTTTATTTTCGGGGCGTCTCGATATTTATTGCACTCCCTTTGACCAAACTCCGGAGAAGCTTTCGTCGAATAATAAAGCGATTAGCGTCGGCTGGCGCAGCGTTCGGTTAAACAATTATAATAGTTTGCCTAATA
Organism: Exephanes ischioxanthus; assembly: GCA_958510785.1. Lineage (NCBI taxonomy): Eukaryota > Metazoa > Arthropoda > Insecta > Hymenoptera > Ichneumonidae > Exephanes > Exephanes ischioxanthus. The sequence goes on from OY294019.1 coordinate 18,291,731, forward strand.
ATCTCTCGTATAACACAGTTGAAAATCACGCGAGCCGGACAATGGACCTCGTCCAGATCTCTTTATCGTTACGTCGGTTAGGACACGTGCCTAACATAATTCACGAGGCGCTGATGGTTATATTCCATTGTGGCCGAGCGGCAGTACCCTATTACGGGCTTTACGACTGGGCGGTCCGGCGCCTTGGCCTCCCGTTTCTCCGGTGAAACCGTCGAAATGGTAAATACCCCGGCCACATATGTGACCAGGGTAAACGCCCTTTTCCAGGAAAGATGAGATTCTCACATATTCAACGAGAAATTACTAGGCGATTTACCGTCCATCTTTCGCAGGCCGATTAATTGCCTCAATATTTTAATTACAAACGGTGAGAGATATTTTATCGCCAACTTCCCCTCCCTCCCACCCTTCTGGCACATTAAAGGTCGAGGGTCTCTTGGGTAAAGGGGTGTGCAAAGGGGATGACGACGACTATCAAGACCACCTCCCTGAATGCCGGTCAAGTGTTAACTGTAACAACAAACCCCGATCCATAACTCTGTCGGAGCCTATTGTTGAGGAGAGCGGGCTCGGGCCGCGTTCCAAACCGGGACACAACCCTCTCTCACGCACCCCTTCCGCAGCCTCCGGAAACGGCAACTTGAGCCAGACTCTCAAAAAAAAAATGAACAAACATAAGCTTAGGAGAAATTTTGGAGCGTTGAATCGGCGGCCTGGTCGGGGTCTAATCACAGCCTTCGGCGCCTTATCGGGATCTTACTTGAGTTTTTTTTTTTAATCCTTTTTTTTGTGTGGGAAAAATGTGTAGAAAGGCACAAAATTGTAATTGAATTTAAAAATCTGAATAAACTCATAGGCATCCAGAAAAAAATGAAGGAATCATTTTCATAATAAAAGTTACGTTTCCGGGAGATTTGTTGAACAACTTTATTTTTCACCAATTTGTTGACAACATTTTGAAATTATTATTATGCAAAATTAATCTTTTCGGCACCTTTAATATACTTGATTTTTTTCAGATTTTTATACCATCGAGAAGTGTTTGCAATTCCGTATAGTTTCTCTGAAACTTGTGCCAAGTGAACACCATTCGCAAGAACTACCTTTTAACGCTCTAAAATTTCTACCGGAGCGAACTCCGGTAAAGTTTCTCGAATAAATTGTCACGGCAGTTTATTCGAGATAAAATATCAATCGTTCACTCGGTCCTGTTCGAGACGAAAAAAAAAAAAAAAATATGAATATCATCAGTTTAGATCAATTAATTTCTATTATCGAATTACGCGAAGAGCCAAGGGTCCAATCACACCTTATCAGTCTCTTGCTTAACGTTCCAAAATTTCTACCGGAATAAACTCCAGTAAAGTTTTTCGAATAAGTTATCAGCTACTTTCATCGAGACGAAATACCGAACTTCTACTCGTTGCTCTTCAAAATGAAAAACAAAACAAAAAAAATATATATATATATATACATTATCATCAGTTTAGATCAATTCCCTTATATTATCGAATTACGCGAAGAGCCAAGCGAGCGAGTAATGGAGAATCGATTTTCTCACAATGGCATATAGTGCTGACCGTGCCGCGGGATTTAACTCGACGAAAACGGGATTGTTTCAGATTGACGATTCGAGTGTGGGCAAAAGCTCCCGATGCCCTTGGTGTTGTATCCTTCTCGCATGCATGCAGGCACAACTACCATCGTGGCTCTCCTGTTACATCGTATTCGGATACCGACAAAACGGGGTCGACGGTATGTAGCGAAGCGAGATACCGGGGGGGGGGGGGGGGGGGGGGGGGTGAACATGAAGGGAAAGGGGAATAACCAGCAGGACTGGTAATCTGTATTATCCGTCGACTATTAGTATCGGGTGGAATCGAGGGTCGACGGATTACAGTCATTACACAAGGATACGTCGAAATAACATTTGCGTGACGCCATATATACAGCACGTTACTAATACGTACTCCACTTAAATCGTACTCGCGTGCACAATTATACGCGCAGTTTCAATTATCATAGACATTTCTCGAGAGAGCGAGAGACGCGGAGGATTACGAATTTAATTTGCAAATTTTATCTCCGATGTTTAATCGTGAGAGTCGGCGATTCAATCTGTCGGCGCTGTTCCAAAAATTTGTCCAATTTTTGTCAACCCTTCGCGTACGGGAGTCTCAACAATCGTGTCAGTCTTCTATTCGAAATATAAATTTCGAATGACAATAGCACACTATAGTCACTGTAGTTTATAGCACACTATAGAATATCGTCAGTCTTCTATTCGAAATGTAAATTTCTAATAACATTAGCACTATTTGTATTCGATTTTTATGCCGTTTACGGTAGATTTTATTCCATTATTCTGTTATTCGGTTAATTTTATTATCATTATTTTGTAAATAGTTTATTACTTTGTTTTTTGTATTCTTTGGCTTATTTTCTTTATAATATTTTTGTGCGGTTTATGTTTAGCGCGTTAGTTCTAGTGTGTTATTTTTTGTTTTTTTATCCATTCGGTATGTTGTTAGTTCGGTGATGTGTCTAGAAGACCTCGGGTTCTAATGTACAATAAATATCTATCTATATATTGACGATAAAAATATTATCTTACACGAATATAATATCGTTAACATTACGCTTCTAAGAGTATTTTTCCGATATCGTCAATATTTTTGAGATAATAGCGATTTTTCTACCGGGTACACAGTAAAAAATAATTTCGTAAAATCGGAATGCGAAATTTCGTAAAAATAATTATGTTATGGCTGAAGGACTGCGGTCGATGGCCAATTAGTAATAAACAAAATAGGCGAAGGGAGAAAAGTTTGTCAGGTACAAAAAAAAAAAATCTGTTAACTGTTATGTATTGTTAATAAACTCACTAGTACTGCTACTAATTTTGTTAAATAGCTGACAAACTCCTTTGTCACTTATTTCAATATACGAAACCTGTCCTTTTATTTCCCGTCACATTGACAATTTTAGTTTGTACTTTTGTCTGTAAAACTAGAAAATTAAAAAATAAAAAATTGTGAAAGTTTCTGGACAATAAGTTGTAAAAAGTAAAAACTTTTTTTCACTGTGTAACGCAAGTACTCGGTGAGCGAGAATTCCGGCCGAATCGTCCGGAATGAAAATCCTCGCTCAGCGAGGATCCTGTCCACGAAGGGTCAATCTCGTCTACATTTTATATTTCCAAGTGCAGTGATTGCCCGTTAAAAAATTTATATTTCCGTTTCGAGGGGTCGATCTGTTGGTTTCCCCCTCGACGAATTACCAGTTTGCGGGATTTACTTTTCGAGTCAATCGTGTAATACCGCGCGTGTATGCCAGTTGGCCACGGAAAAGCCGGGACGAGCTCGGGGTTCGTGGGGACCCTCTCGAGGGGCGTGACGACGACACCGTGCGTATATCACATACTACCGGTGTATCGCTCCGGGGTTGAAAAAAAAAAAAAAAAAAAAAATACTGAGCCAGAAAGAAGTAGGGTGGACGTAGCCTGTGTGGCGCGCGCGCGTCTCTCTCTAGTCCGGCAGACAACTGTCGGCCTATTAAACTAATTGACTGCGCAGTATGTCAGTACCCACAGCGATCGAGCTGGAATAAAAAAAAAGCCCTCCACACACAGTAACAAATAACGTGCAGCGTTCACGAATGTACTTTGTACTGCACGTTGTGCAAGACCGACCGATAGCTGGCCCCTCGAGTCATACGCACACATGCAACCCGGCGAGAGAACCCCTTCGCGTTGTCACCGCTTCGATTACAACCCTCTTACGAAATTTTTTACGCATCAACGCCTCCACCCCGAGCCGCAAAGTAATGTCGGAAAATCTGGTCACGTACGGCCCCTCCTGTGGACTCCAGGAGTCTCTCCTAACAAGCCGCGTCTTTCACCCTTTCCCTAAACAATGATCTGCGATTGCACACTTCTCGCGATAAGGCGCAGTTAAGAAAAGAAAAAAATGTTTGCTGCAAAGTGTACAAAAAAATATTTGTCCCCCATCATCCACGATCATTTTGCTTCCTCATAGGGTAAGGTTCGTTTTGGTGAAAAAAAAATCCAGATAACGTGTTCACAATTTTGCAAAACATCGAAAAATCCCATTTAGAAAAAATTTGTGTGTGACTCAGCGCGAAAAATTCAAACCGCTGTAACTCGGGAATGCCTCAACCGATCAAGCTGAAATTTTATACACAGCATGTGTGAGCAATACTCAACGTTTAATCAAAATTTCATTGAAAAATGTTCAGTTTTTTTTTTTTTTTTTTTTTTGTACGCGTTTTTTAATTTCTTTGAAAATGTCTGTGCGCGCTCTAACGCTCACAATTCTTCAGCTATCGGGCTAAAAACGCGCATACAGATAAATATGATCACCCGATGATCCCATTAAAATTTCGCGAAAATCGATCGAACCCTTTAAATTTTGTAATAAAATTTTTTTTTATTTTCATGATTTTCTGTTTTTTCGAGACGCATTTTTTCTTTAGATGCGGTAGACGCCCGTCTGTTGGACCGTTGTATACGCTCGTTGTCTCTACACTCTGCGTATTGTTTAGCACTAATAGAGACACTTTCTCAAAACCCGAAATTATAAGAAAATGCAACAAAAAAAAAAAATCGAATTTTTGAAGTTTCTAGACGGGGTAATACCCCCTTAAAAAGAAGTTTGGATATGAAAAACGATACTTTGTTGAAGCATATTTTAATTACGGAACTCAGCACTCCGATTGTACCAAGTTATTCGTTACCATGTACTTTGGTTGGAGTTTTTTTTTTTTTCTTTCCCATTCGTTTGTCTATTGTGAGAACTTAGCGTGATTAGTCTGACCGCGACGTTAATAACCCGATTAAACTCTTCGTTGCAGCGATAACAATAAGGGGATTCTTCTCGATTCTGTGCCGAGTCGATCGTTCCGGAAGGCAGACTATAATATAGTTAATACCCGACACGCGTCTCTATCAAAGCCGCGGCTTCGGCCGCCGTCCGGTGCCATTCAAAAAAACCATAAGCACACTTAACCACTCGAACTACATAATCGTATCTCTTCGAGTGTGTGCCGCCTGGACTTTATACCGATCGTCGATCGTTATACCGCATAATACCGTACAGACTATCGCCTCCATCTCTCGTTACGCGCTCTAAGCCCTCTTCCCCGCCGTCCCATTCCCGTCGTCCACGATAAAGACGCGGAAAAATATAAAATCCAACGAATTTTATTGACCGCATCGTACGGCAATGCGGACATAATTGGGTACAGGCTAAAGGCCCTCCCAAAGCCAATGGCCGCGATTATCAAACTGGTCACGATGCATCTGTGTCCATTGCCACGAGATCACAAACTCGATTCTCTCCAACGAATTAAAAAAAAAAGATTGACAAAAATTGAATAAAATGTTTCGTGCTCGAATTGGAGAACAAAGTCTGACTGCGATTATCAAACTGGACACGATGCATCTGTGTCCATTGCCACGAGATCACAACCTCGATTCTCTACGACGAATTAAAAAAAAAAAAAAAAAAAAAAATTGAAAAAAATGTTTCGTTCTCGAATTGGAGAACAAAGTCGCCCAGCGTGTTTTGATCGTTACCGTTAAATTTCACCGACACCCCCTCCATCGCGTTTCATTTCATAAAAGCACCCTCTCGAGCTACGCTGTTATCGAAATTACGTGTACTTCGCACACACACACACACACACACAGTACTCTACCGTTCCGCGTGTCTGACAAATTGGATCGAACGATGTATACATTGGTTGGATGTCCCAGTCATCGACCGATGACCAGTTAACGTCGGTCTAATGTGCTTTGACTATAGAATTTCCCACATGCAGCGAAAGCGCAGACCGACGATTACCGGTACATCGTCGACAACTGGGGACATCAATTTCCCAGATCGATAGAGTCGGCGTTGTGGGTCGGTTCTCTAGTGTCGACTAGGGATCGAAAATCGGCTTTTTTCTTTGGTAAAAACCTTCGGTCCTTACACGAGATCACAAACTCGATTCTCTCCAACGAATAATAAAAAAAAAGATTGAAAAAAATTGAATAAAATGTTTCGTACTCGAATTGGAGAACAAAGTCTGACTGGTATGATCAAACTGGTGACGATGCACCTGTGTCCATTGTCACGAGATCACAAACTTGATTCTCTTTAACGAATAAACACAAATTGAATGAAACGTTTCGTTCTCGAATTGGAGAACAAAGTCGCCCAGCGTGTTTTGATGGTTACCGTTAAATTTTACCGACACCCCTCCATCGTGTTTCATTTCATAGAAGCACCCACTCGAGCTACGCTGTTATCGAAATTACGTGTACTTCGCACACACGCACACACACACGGTACTCTACTGTACCGCTTGCCTGGCAAATTGGATCGAACGATGTCTATATCGGTTGGATGAACAGTTAACGTCGCTCTATGTGCTTTGACCATAGATGTTCCTACAGGGAGAGCGCAGACCGACGATTACCGGTACATCGTCGACAACTGGGGACATCAATTTCCTAGATCGATAGAGTCGGCGTTGTGGGTCGGTTCTCTGGTGTCGACCGGGGATCGAAAATCGGCTTTTTTCGGGTAAAAACCTTCGATCCTTACCGCTCGTAACGAAACTCAATTTTTTTTTCAACTCTCGTTACCGGAGCTTTGCGTTGATTAAATGACACGCCGAGCGAGGCGTCGCTGCGGCAACGCTCGCGTGTCACGACTTCCGGTCAACGGATCGACGGTTTCTGTATGGATGGAAACGGGAGTGTGCGACATGTGACGGGGGCGAGCGTCGAAGTATCTGTGCAAATGTGTTTACAGGGCGTTGCGAGCCACGAATTACGCTATGACTGGGCATTAACTTGATAATGTCGTCACGGATGTCGAAAAAGGCCTGCGGTTCCCGATGTTCCGATGGATAGTGTATTATTGCGATATCGGCACTCGACGGCAAGAGGGGAGATCTGTAGTCGCTCTTCGACACCGTATGTTCACACGTCGCGATGACGACTCCTCCCTCTTTCCGCCCGACACAACGGTGATCTCTTTCTGACTTCTGCCTCGCCGCTGGACCGCCGACTCGGCGCAGGCCTATTCTCGTGACAATCCGCCGAGGATAATTGGCTGGGGTGCCAAAAGATATTTATTACACCGGTCGGTGGGACGCGCGCGTGTAGGGTGTCGGACGGAATGGTAATGGCCAACTGTGGCCTGTTTCGTTCGGGGACATTCGGATGCCTCTTTGCGGTTCGTTAAACGATGGTGCGACTGAGACGGGAACGAAAATTTGAGGCGAAGGGGTCGCGAGAAAATTATCTCTTCATGCAACACTAAACAAGTAGAGTCAACAAACATTTTTGTTGACGAACCGTCCACTACCTTTCTTTGTTCATTTTTCATAATTTTTTTTTAAATCTTCCGCTTTGAGGAAGAAAAACTTCTTCCTCAAAGCGGAAGATTTCCTCAAAGCGGAAGATTTTTCATTTAAACATGTTCAGAATGTTCAAAAACGTCGCAGTCACATTTAGAAACAATGTCCGGATGTGTGTGTGTGCGTGCGCGTGTGTGTGTTTTCATTTTCGGTATCGAATTTGGTGAGCATTGATCGAGGGGTCTGGATTTTGTGACAATTTTTCAATTTTTCGAAAAATATCTTTTTGCACTCTAGCTCTTACGATTTTATATAAATATATATTATATAAATTATAATTATATAATATAATTATATAATATAATTATAATATATAATTACTATTATTGTAATATATAATTATATTATTATAATAATTAAAATTATAAATTATAATTTAGTTATTTTATATAAACATATATTTATTTATATATTAGATTAAAAAGTTTGGCACACATAAGCCATTATGGAGCCATGTTCCCTATTAAATTTGGCAAGAATTGATTCACCCGTTAAAATTTTATAAGGTTTTGCATTTTTTTTTTTTTAACTCGTAGTTCACGACAGACGCAAAAATCGTCGTGAAATATCGTGAGTCGCAAGAATATTCTTCGCATTTTCCATAAACCCATAACAAAGCCATAGACCGGACATATTACCGATCGAGCAGTACAAAAAAAAGTAAAATACATTTTATAAATCGGTAAAAAATTAATCAAATAATTTTTTTTTTATCTGCGCACTGTTTCTTAATTTATTACAATATTGGGCATGTCTCCATGAGGAAGCCCAAAGTCGATACACGAACTGTCTCACAGACACTGTACAAGGAAACGTTTCTCAAACGTGCAAAGCTTTTTTGCCTCCATAGAATTGTAGCGTTTTCTTGCGTTGTTCGTATTCGACAAACATCAATCGAACTTTGAACTCTTCCTTGTCAGAAAATAATTCAGTCCGACCGATTTTTAACTGCGCGACGGACAGATAAATACGCGTAAAAAAGGAAAGGGAAAAATTGAAAGAACGTAAACCTTAAGGTAGAAATGCCGATGTTGTGAGTATCTTGGACGTTATGGTATGGACGATATCTACACCTTCTTTACTATAGTGCAGACGACAAGGCTCCCCAGCCCGGAGGGCGGGGGAGGGGGGGGGGGGGGTTAGTATGATAATAATGTACGTTAAGTACGTGTTTGTAGTTACCCATAACAAAGCCATAGACCGGACATATTACCGATCGAGCAGTATGAAAAAAAAAGAGTAAAATACATTTTATAAATCGGTAAAAAATTAATAAAATTAATTTTTTAAAAAGTGCAAAGTAATTTGCGCACTGTTTCTTAATTTATTACAATATTGGGCATGTCTCCATGAGGAAGCCCATAGTCGATACACGAACTGTCTCACAGACACTGTACAAGGAAACGTTTCTCAAACGTGCAAAGCTTTTTTGCCTCCATAGAATTGTAGCGTTTTCTTGCGTTGTTCGCATTCGACAAACATCAATCGAACTTTGAACTCTTCCTTGTCAGAAAATAATTCAGTCCGACCGATTTTTAACTGCGCGACGGACAGATAAATACGCGTAAAAAAGGAAAGGGACAAATTGAAAGAACTTAAACCTGAAGGTAGAAATGCCGATGTTGTGAGTATCTTGGACGTTATGGTATGGACGATATCTACACCTTCTTTACTATAGTGCAGACGACAAGGCTCCCCAGCCCGGAGGGCGGGGGAGGGGGGGGGGGGGGGGGTAGTATGATAATAATGTACGTTAAGTACGTGTTTGTAGTTACCCCTGAGGCGAGCCACCCCCGTGACGGAGTCTAGCCCCGCCTCGTCGACGCTCTCGTTCGGGGGTTGGTTGTCACGGGGGTGGCATAATAGAGGGGCGGTGCTTGCGGGCTGTGCGGAGTCCGACCGACTCTGGACTATCCAGCACGTCGAGAGGGTGAGTTTTGCCCGGCGCCGGGATCTCCTCCGTTCGGTTACGAGAGCGACGCGCCGCGTGGACAGTCGCTCGTCCGCACAGTTAAAAAGCCAACGTTGCTTCCACCGGTAACGCAAACGGTTATCGAAACGCGAGGTTTAACGTGATTGCGGGCTCCGCCAAGTGCCTCAAGTGGAAGACTTCCGGTTTCGCTTGGTGCCGTTATTTTTTATTTTATTTATAAATTTTCTCCTACGGGCGATCGTGGCCGCTGGTATCGGCGAGACTCGCGAGGATACCGGCGTCGGAAGATCGATCAGGTACGAGATAGCAATTACATACTCGTCGACATTATCACGGGGAGAAACGTGTTAAATTTTTTTTTTTTTTTTTTAATGGACACTTCGAATTTTCTCAAAGTACACAGAAGTTGTAAAGGTGGACCAGAAGAAATTGAAAAAATTTGCCGAAAATACGATTTCGAGAGTGTCTTCGACTAGAGATAAAAAGAAAATCTAAGTAAATTGGTAAAACTTCCACTGTCCCCTTGCAGTGATTTCTCTTCTGTAAATTTGCTCGCCCCTATTCTCGGGACGGAGCGGTCACGCTCGAGGACTCCTTTAAAAATGAATCGCGACAAAAATAAATTGATAGTCGATTCACGCGGCTCCGCGGACAAACTGTTCCCGCGGGACACGAGGGGGAACGTTTCTTCTCCGGCGCCCTCTTTCTCTCCGTTTTCCCTCGGCTCGCACTTTATGCGTGGGGTCGCGAACCCTCGTAACGCGCCAGAATCCCGTCGGGCAAACACCATAAACTGTTTGTACCGAGGATTAGCCATTCCTGTTTGCAAGAATTATATTGACGGTCGGTAAACAGATCTCTGTTTGAAAAAAAAAAAAAAAAAAAAACAACAACAACGACAAATCGAGTTTCGAACGATTGCGAAGTCGACGCAGAGTTTAGATAATAGTCGAGGGGGTCACAGGTGGTCCGTGATTTTAATCCGCTTCATTCATTCCCCCTCTCGCTCGTTTCTCCATTAATACAAATTACGATAATTCCCTCGATAGGAAATTTATGATATTGTGATTAAAAAGGATCTGGCAAGTACACCAAAGAATCGCGGAGCGCTGCCGGTACATCGAGGTGGCTCAATCCCCTCGAGGCTGAATTATAATTCGGCATTAATAATGTTCAGTGATCGGAATATCCAGCGACGGCAAAATCTAACTAGGGAGGGCCGCAATATTATGATGAAAATCTCGAGCAATTATATGATTAAAGTCGGACGATTAAAATATGGACTGACGGATTTGTACGGAATCCTTTGATCTTCCTCCGGGTACGAGGAGGGTTTTGTCGTTTGGCTTGCGGCACGCAGCACCGCAATTGCAAGCTGAGTATTTTTTCTTTCCCACTTCGAGCTTCGAGGATAAAAACGGCTCAGCTGTTTTTATCCTCGGGAAGAGAAGTATGTTACTAAAATTCACGATAAAAATAGTAGATGCAACAAGGCAATTCTTAGATATTTTAGTAATAATATTCTCAACATCTAAATTCAAATTTTTTAGTAAAATGTTAATAAATACTCAACACATATTTCATAAAACAATGATGCAGTTTTGTTGCTCGAATTATAAAATGTCATGAACGAATTTTAAAAAAACTTATGTTCGCCACAAAATGATTTGTTAATAGTCAATAGCGATTATGAGTTCGATGACCGAAGTGTACACGACCAAATATTGGGGTCTTCCCCATCCCACTCCCGTCCGCGGTAAATCGGTCTAATTAGTCTAATTATCGCCACAAACGGGTGTACAGCACGAGCCGATGAGGAAACGGAAGTGGTAGCGCGGGGTTGCTCGTAATTCCGCACCGGATATATGATGGTGAGCGTAAATTCGTTGATTAAATCGCAGCCGAGGGGGACCGCGTAGGAGTCCATCGCTTCGAGGATCCCTTTAATGTTTAATTCAAACAATCATCAGTATAATTGACTCCCAACTCGTTCCGGCGTCGCGCCGTCCCCACGCGAGAAACACCTGTGTCATGACAAAACAAGACTGCCCCACTGGCTGATGCGGGGGTGGATCGACCGCACGATGTCTTTTCTTTACTCGGTACAAAAATGGGACAATCGAGTGCGAGCGAATCACTCGTAAAGTCGCGAGAAAAAAGAAGCGATAAGCTTCTTTTTTCTTCATTCCGAAAAGGGCCTGATGGGTTTATTCCAATATAAAACAATAGGACTTTGCGACACTAGTGCGATAAAGCGTACTTTACGGCGAAGGTTGTGAAGTGTCCGAACCAGCCGAATCGAGCGCTACAGCGACACGAGGCGAGTGTCGCTTGTAGCGCGAGTGGAGGTGATTGCTGCCTACTTCACACCCGCCGTCTGACGTCCGCTTTTTCGTACGAGTATCGCGTATTACTTTATGTAACTCATGCATGAAAATCGCTACTTTGCGTGCCTGCCGAGAGTGGCGTAGGCGGCTCTTTGCAGCCATGAGTTTAATCATTTCCCGGCGCATGCGCAGATCGGCTCCTTCGCGTGCGATTTACTTTTACGCATGCGCAGTTCGACGTTTTGCAGTTTTGCGTGCGGTTTCTGGAAATTATTGCACGCTGCTCGCAGCGCCACAATCAGCAGGCACGGAGTAGCGCTTCTCCTGCATTCGTTACATAAAATGGTATGCGATGCGAGAGGAACGTTTACATTTTATAGTTACGACAATGACAAGCAATCACGGTTGCAACCATAATTACAGTTTAATCACTTGAACATATATTATCAGAAACTATCTACATAGACGTTCCCCCTGAGAACTATTCGTTACAGTACGAAATATTATCCTTTTTCTCGGTGTATCTGCAGTACAGCGGCACTTACGCCACTCTCGGCAGGCACGAGAAGTTCCACTTCTCATGCACGCGTTACAAAAAAATAAATAAAATCGGAAACAAGGAGCAAGAATCGCCCGGCGATAGCTTCCGTGATTTTTGATGTATATAAATGATGAAAGGACTCCGAGAGCCCCGAGAAAGAGACGCGTACGATTACAGAGGGTGGAATGGGGCACGGAATTCTCGACGTCCTCGTCGCGTCTTTATACTCCCTTCGTTGAAATAATAAGAACGAGAACGTCCTACCGTCGGAGTATATAGTGCGGAAGAGATAACGTTGAAGAGTGAAGGGAGAAGAAAACAGCGGAGTGCGCCGAAGGGGGGTAGGTGGGTGGAGTGGAGGGGTGGTTCTCTGCACTCTTGATGGAAGCACGGAGATTTAACAACGTTACAATGAACGAGCTTGCACCATCTCCCGTCTCTCGGTCTCCCATCCCGTTTCTTCTCCTCTTCGTCTCGTTTTCCCTCGTCGGCTTTCGCTTCCGCAGCCCTCCCTCGCGCGACTTTCCACCTCCAGCGTTTTCGTCCCTGCCTCCTCGCGGCACGACCGGTACCGTGAGCGAAAGGGCGCAGGATCGCGCAGATTGAATTGTAAAATAACAAAGATGGTGAGGGGAGGGGTACGCGGGGCGGGGATGAACAATGATCTCGTTCGCGCTACAACATCGCGCTGTTTGCATTTAAATAATCTGCGAGCGTGGAGACAGGGCGCACGGTAAAAGCGCCGAAGGGACGGTGGAGAGAGGGCTGTACGCTTATTCCAGGATTACGGAAAGCAGAATTCCTACAAGTATCTACATGCACTCCGTACCTCGGGCTTCCGTGTGGAGAACAAGTTTACAGAATATAGTAGCGAAAGCGATCGTTATTCGGAAACGTTATTTTCCTAGTTAGCGGACCGTCCTTAAGGTGAAGCGAAACACATTCTCTGTCGCTCTCCCTCTCTCTCGCTCCACCGTGTGACCAATGGCGTTGTCTCTCTCACGATCCTGGCCCCGTCACGTGACTCTCGCTTCATTTTAAGGCTTTATACAGTCACACCGCCTGAAATCGTACCGAAACGGGACTGACCGACCCAGAGTGGGGGCCACACGGCGTACGGTAGCGCCTAAGAGTTGGGATAGAAGTGTAACTTATAAAGGGTTAAGAGGAAAGCTTTCATGAGTTCTGGTAAAATGGGCACCCGTCAATATACCAGTAACATTCTTAACGTTAAAGAATATACCGCGGTACCAATTTGAAGCTTCTTCCCTCATTAATTCCAACCATAACATTCGGTCTACATCATTGTTAAGGGCGGGGTAAGGTATTAAAATTTTTTTTTTTGCTTTTTTTCATGAATGTATAATATCTCAAGAATATTGTGTTTAAATTTCAAGTCGATCGGAGCAAAATTAACGAAGTTATGAGTATTTGAGCGCAACCCAAAAAAATTGGGTTGCGGCGAAATTTGTTGACCAATTTTTTTTTTTCATCAATTTGTTAATAACATTTTGAAATTATTATTATTATGCAAAATTAATCTTTCGAGTACCTTTAATATGCATGAATTTTTTCAGATTTTCATACAATCGAGAAGTGTTCTCAAACTTATGTGAAATGAGCGCTAAGCGACCAAACTCTTCGCGTTTTTCAAAGCGTTTTCCTGAAACTTGTCATATTTGAAGTCCGTGTTCACGATAACTCAAAATCTACTAGACCAATCGGTTTGAAATTTTGCACAGTACTTCTTCACATAATTCACCAGGTATTGTCGTGAGCTTTTTTGTTTTTTAAAAAATAATTACCAATTTTTCAACAACAAATAAGCCGATTTTTTTTAGCGAAAATCGGTTTTTTGGCTCCCAAGTGCTACGAAAAATTGAAAAATCGAAAAAAAAATCCTCTCGTCATTACCTCGAGAAACGTCTCCTTTAACAAAATCATTTTGATTTTTTTGTTTCGGATGATTCTGTTGCGAGTTATGATGAACACCGCAAATCAACTTTTTTTCGAGGCGCCTCCGGAGATTCATTGTCACTCGCTCAATTTTGAATATTTTGCAATGAAAATTTAGGAAAATGTTGTTCAAATGTTATATTATTATATGGAAATTTACTGAATAAACGAACACTATCTGTATCGCCAAACAAAAAATCTTAAAAACATGCCTTTTTTTCACCGAATTAACCTTACCCCGCCGTAAAATAAAAAAGCATTTCGAGCAAGTGGCGAGTAGTTAATGCGGTTCGTTCGATTCCAAACGTTATTTTCTTAGTCAGCGGACCGTCCTCAACGCTTTATAAGTCACACCGTCTGAAACCGTACCGAAAAGGGACTAACCGACCCAGAGTGGGTGCCACGCATTGGTACGTTAGCGCCTAAGAGTGGGGATAGAGGTGTGACTTGTAAAGGGTTAAAGGGGACAGCTCTCATGAGTTCTGGTCAAAACGATCCTCGTCAATACACCAGTAACATTATTAACGTCAAAGAATATACCTCGGTACCAATTTGAAGTTTCTTTAACGTCAAAGAATATACCTCGGTACCAATTTGAAGTTTCTTCCCTCATTAATTCCAACGATGAGACTCAGTCTACATCGGTATTAAAAAAAAAAAGATAATAACGGAAGATAAACTAGCGAGTTCGGACCGGGCAATTCTCGTAATCGTACCGGTCAGAAGCGTTTCGGGCAAGTGGCGAGTAATTAATGCGGTTTGTTCGATTCCGAACGGTCGGAGGGACGCGTCACGGCACCCCGGCGAACATGCTCTGTCCAAGGGTTGGAACGTGCCGGCGAAGCATGGTACACAGAGATCGGATCGTTCCCCGGGTTCCACAGACGGTTCCAACGGACCCTCCTAGCTCCGCATTGTTTCACGGTGGATGAGAATTTAATTTGCACGAGGAGACGCGGGAGGTGGAATGGTATGGACTGCGCTATAGAAGACCGGTAACGAGAGAGGGAGAGAGTGAGAGACCGGGTCGGATGGGTGCTGCCTTGTTTAAGCGTGGGTAGGAGTGTCAAATTGAATTACCCTCCCCCGTTCAGGGCCTCCGGGGACATTTCTCGTGCGCACGGCTTCGCTTCTATCTGTACTCTTCTCTCTCGCGATTCTCTACCTCTACGTGCACACCTCCCGTATATATAGTTACCGTATCTATATGTATATGTATATGTATATATATATATAGTTAGTATACGCACTCGCCGGGCTGGAGTAGATATCTTCATGGAAGGCGTTTTCAATTAAAATCAACACTGTCGAGGGTCGGTGCCTCCCCCACTCCCCAGCCCGTCCCCCTCCGCCCCCCTCCATTCTCTGTTACTCTTTCCGCTCGTCACTCGCCCCCTTCCCTCTTTTGATTGTCACTGCATTCTTCTAAAATTAACAAATTTTCAATGAGAAAAAAGAAAAAAAAAAAAGAAAACTTGAGGTCGGAACGCGCGATATCGTTGAACGAAAATTTTCCAAGCCCGGCGAGACAGTGCGGAAGTGAGGATAAGAGGTAGGGAAAATTTTCCGGTGAGAGAATACAGCAGCGGCAGCTTGGCTCGGAGAGAACTAACGATAAGAGGATAAGGGAACTCGATTCGAGCGAGACTACGTCGCCTCCACGAGTTCCACTTCGCTCATTTTGCTCGTAGCTGTAGTGCAGAGGTGGGGAGAGGGGGGGGGGGGGGGGAGGCGAGGTATACGGAAACGAGGACGCACGGGGCTTTCACGAGCGAGCCAGTGAGGTACCAGAGAACTCTCGTTGATGCGAAGAAAGAGGCGAAATTGACGGAAGGAATGCTTCAGGTAAAAAAAAAAAAAAAAAAATTGAGGACATTTTCGCCTTCAGCGAGTTTGATGAAGGCAACGAAATAGCTTCCGGGGGGGGGCAAGGAAAGTGAAAAAGACGACGGGGTATTTATGCTATCCTCGAAACGTTTAGTATAAACAAAAGAGCGCATCTTCCCCTTTCAATCTCCGTATGCATCGGGGATAAAAGCCCGTGTATTACGTCCTGGTTTAATTATCGCGAGGAGTTTCTAGTTTATTTCACCGTGGAATTTTAACGAACGCGAGGGCATCGCTTTGATCGAAGAGCTTAATCTGCTCCTCTTCTTGCACTCCCCCTCCCCCCCCCCCCCCTCCCCCCGCCTTGATGCCTTAGCACCGAGGATTTTCTTAATCACCGTCGGCCAATCGAGAGATCGTTAAGGGAAGAGAAAGCCCCGGCGAGGAGAAACCTCGATCTGGAAAACAATGGCTAAGCTCCCTCCGATAAACTTTACCGATGTGCATGGTAGTTTAATCAATCGTCCTACAGAAAACGTCTCGATCGCGCGGCCAAGTCGACCTCCCCTTTCCCAGTGGCCTCCGAAAATTAGGATCAGAGGATTTTCCAGTTTATCGAATAACCCTGCATGGAAGAAAAAAAAAATTGCGGCGAGAATTTATTTTATCGTAACTAATTAATCTACCTGGTAGAGGCTTGAACCCAACTTGCTGAGAGCAATTTTTCTCTCATTTTTATGCTGTCAAAAAACGAAAAACAAAACTTTTCCCCGTGCAGTGGTTACGGACAAAAATTGTCAGACGGAATGTCGCGTTAAACAGTTCCGTGGAATCGAGCTTCGTGTCTCGTCCGGGTAGGGGCGGAAGGGGGGAGGAGAAAACGCGAAAATGGGAGTAGAGAGTAAAACAATCATCGACGAGAGGACTCGCCGGGATGAGAAAGAGGGAGAGAAAAAAAGACAAACATAGACCGAATGAAAATGGATGTCTGTGTTGCTTTTTTTTTTCGCAGAATGGACGGACCGGCGGTATTGTCGCTGCGACCCCTCGCACCGGCCCAGAAATCGGCGCAGTCCAGTCCGCAACCGCAGCCGCACGCTAAACCGAATCAGGTATTGCCGCACTCCCACATACACAGGTTAAAAAAAAACTCTTTCGACGCGGAACTTTTTTTTACCTTTTTTTTTCCAATACTGTGTAAAATGAAAGAGCCGTCTAGCGTCATCATTATCGACGATTAATAATAAAAAAAACATATATATATATATATATCTATACATACATATATATATGTACATTCGACAATTCTGTCGGTTGAAAAAATGAAATTTCATTATCGACAACCGACCGAAGTTGTCGCGTTGATGAAAATTTTTTGTTACGGTCCGAGTCGATGCACTCTCAATCGTTATCAAAGCCGTGAGAGCTGCGTCGCGCAACTTTAGCATTTAGGAATTGCAGGTCGGCACTGTCTCGCTGTACGGCATACACATCGTGTCGCTTGTCATCGAGGGACAGGAGAGACTGTGCCTGGCGCAGATAAGCAACACGCTACTGAAACAATTCAGCTACAACGAGATACACAATCGTCGGGTGGCACTCGGTATCACTTGTGTTCAATGCACCCCGGTGCAGCTCGAGATATTGCGGAGAGCCGGGGCCATGCCTCCGTCATCGAGGAGATGCGGAATGATAACGAGAAGGGAGGCCGAGCGTCTGTGCAAATCATTCCTCAGCGACAATGCGCCACCGAGGTGCGTATCGATACGGTTGACAATTAGACAATTATTATACATAGTGAAAAGACAAATTCGTATAAAATTTATTGCACCGGACTCAAAGTTTTCATGCAAGAAGTGGTATATTAAACTTCATGTACGATTGCGATGAAAAATAAAAAGTGTATTAAAAACATTGGCAATTGTTAATTTTGTATAGTTTACTTTAATTTTACTATAAAGGTACTTTAATTTTTATAATGGACTTTGAATTCAATGAAAAAGTACATTAATTGTTCGTCACAACTGTAATGTACAATTTTTTTGCATAAAAACTTCCGGTCCGATACACTAAATGTACAATTTTTTTACAGGGTATATGCTTCATCCGAAGTCACCAAAAATAAACGATGAAAAAAAAAAAACATTAATTTTTTTTCTTTATAAATTTTTTTTTTTTTCAATAAAGAAATGTAATACATTTATTTTCCGACATACGATTTTACGCACAACTGAGGAAGTTTGATGGGGAAAAAGGAAAAATTAAATTTTCAGACTGCCGGAGGATTTTGCCTTCTCGGTTCATCACGAGTGCGCCTGGGGCTGCCGTGGGGCATTTCTCCCGTCGCGCTACAACAGTTCCCGAGCGAAGTGCATCAAGTGCGCCTACTGCGGGCTGTTCTTCTCGCCGAACAAGTTCATCTTTCATTCGCACCGAACCGGCCCGGCGGACAAGTACGTTCAGCCCGACGCGGCGAACTTCAATTCATGGAGACGGCACATGAAGCTCTCGGGTAGCCCGCCGGACGACGTTGTTCACGCCTGGGAGGATGTAAAAGCGATGTTCAACGGTGGCACGAGGAAGCGTCTGCTATCGAAGCCCGGCTCGGGAAGCCAGACCGACGACGTCGTGCACGCCTGGGAGGACGTCAAGGCGATGTTCAACGGTAATCCCAGGAAGCGGGTTATCTCGAATTCCGGAAATTCCCGGGAATCACCGGGACCGGCGAAACGGCCGAGATCCTCGCCGACGGCTCAGATTCCACCTTCGATACCCGCACCGCCGCCGGCCCATCCGCGGGTACCACCATTTCCGGAACTTCCTCTGCCCCTGTCGCGAAGTTTGGTCATGGATTATGTTTGGCATCAGCATCAACAGGCGGCTGCCGTAGCCGCGGCGAAAACTCCTGGATTCGCGTTCCCTCCTTACGCGATTCCGTGGCTCGCCAAGAGGGGACCGGTTCTGTTTCCAGGTGGGTTAAAAAAATAGCTTCCTCCGTGAGGAAGCAAAGTGGGGCAAAAGTGGTGAATACGGCACGAGGCGGTAAGGTGGAACAATGCACCTCATCGGGTAAGAATAAGGGCGAAACTTTTTTGCGGTGCCATATTCACTATTTTTACCCCACACGCTAAATAAAATCCATTCGAGGCAAGAGGATCGTTTTGCAGCAAGTGGATCGTCATTTCCAGCAGACGGAATCATCTTGCATCAAATGGATTGTGTTTAGGGTGCACACGGTAAAAAAAAAACGTTTGTACTCTTTCCAACAACTTATTGGCCACAAAGGTCCACAATTTTTTTATTTGTTAATTTTCGAATCGCACCATCCGGCTCTTGTTTTAGGAACAAAAGTACAAACTGAGATTGTTAATGACACGGGAAATAAAAGGGCACATTTACATCTCTACCACTCACAACTCTACCGTATTAGAACTCTACCAAAATGTCTATCAGAAAGTAAAAAAAAACTACTGGAATCAAAACAAAATTCTACCGGAATTGAAATGAAACTACCGGAATTGGAATGAAACTACCGGAATTGAAATAAAACTCTACCAGAATGAAAATAATCCTCTACCGGAATATAAGGCTACCGTCTATAGCCTTGTATTCCGGTAGAGTTTTATTTCAATTCCGGTACAGTTTTATTTTAATTCCGGTACAGTTTTATTTCAATTCCGGTACAGTTTTATTTCAATTCCGGTAAAGTTTTATTTCAATTCCGGTACAGTTTTATTTCAATTCCGGTACAGTTTTATTTCAAATCCCGTAGTCTTATTTTGATTCTGGTAATTATTTCACTGCCTGGTAGAGATTTTGGTAGAGTTCTAATACGGCAGAGTTGTTTGGCGAGAGATGTTTTCTGGTAAAGTTTGTCCAAGTTTGTATATACAAACCTGAACAAACGAACTTGTCACTTATTTAACAAAATTATTTTTCACTTTGCACCTCAAATTCACTGGCCATTGTCGAATCGATGTACGTAAATTTTTTGGATTTTAAAAATATTTTTTTAATGGTCTCAGGCCCACTTCCACCGCCCCTGACCGGCACCGCGGCGACGGAACCGTCGCTGATTCCGGCGGCGGTCACCGCGCCCCTTCATCAATCCGCCTTTCGCCCGGTGATTCGATCGTCGCCGATCGTCGAGCCGCCGTCGGTGACCCGCGATCTCGAGCCATCGGAGGGACGCGCAGTCAACATGGAAGTCGATTCGGACGACGAGGTGGACATCGAGACCATGGAGGACGAGGAACCTCCGACCGTGACGGGGCTCGGAACCACCGATGTCAATTCCGGCATTAATCTTCAGAGCAGTGTCGCGGCGAACTCGGGTACCAGCAGCAATCACAGCGGTCGGAGCGCTTCACCGCAGTGCTGGAGTCCGGCGCGCGAAACGGTAAGTTCCATTTTTTCCCCCCTTACATCATTAAATTAAAATGAGTCGTCGAGAAACTTGCGATTTCCTCGAAAAATCTGCAAAAAGGAATTCTAAAGCGAACGGCGGGAGGGGAAGATGGATCAACTGTCGATTGACGATAAGCCGGCTCGTTCGATGAACGTGCAATGTTCCAACAAACATCGCGTTACGCGCAGCGAAACCTCGAGGTTTTTCGCAAACACTTGACACCCCGCGAGCGGGCTCCCTCGGGCGCGAGGCCTCGTGCAGCCCCGTGTGTATCGTGTAATTGTGCGACAAACACGAGCCTCGAAACACGTTAACGGCAAGCACCGAAGGTCGGCAATCACGGCCCGACGGGCCGGGCGCGAACGCGGGCGCACACTAGAGGCACACGCGACCGAGAGCACCGGACACGCGACCCTCTTCGCACGAAATTGGAGCGAGCGGAATACTTAAAAAATTGATTAATTCAAAATTAACAAACAAAAACATATAAGTTCTATTATCAAAGATCGGGTGCTTCGAGATTGAAACTCTTCTGTGTGGACGCTCGAGGAGCCCCGTCTATCCATTTGTCCATCGCGAGTTTACTCGGCAAAAAAAAAAGCCCTATTATTATTCCTACCAGACGGGACTCCTTGAGCGAGGTCGGACGACCGGTTGATTTTAATTCGCGAGTGGTGAAAACACCTCGCAACCTCCCCGCTCCCGGTTTGTTGTCAATTCTCACGACAACAGCCGCGGAGCGCTATAACGAATGAAAACACTTTCGTCGAAATTAATTACTTTCTCCCGGCTCGAGTACACGAGTCGGTTGGACATTTCCGAGAGACATCCTTAATCGATCCTCGATGCCAATAACCGAGTGTATGTGCCCTGTAACCCGAGAGGCTCCACCCTAGTGGAGTACACGAGACGCGTAACGCACCACGTGAAGGGGTGCTGCTGTCGTGGCGACCCGTCTCGACTTAAACACGAAGAGGGATGCTAGTTCCGATATTTTAGTAGGGGCAAACAGTCCTTTCCGCCTAATCGAATTAACGTTATACGCCTCCGATGCGTTCACCGTTTTGTTTTCATTGAACGACGATCGGCGTCGATGGCTCGACGGACGTGAGTCAACGGCATTTCTATATTACGTGGATATATATTGTCATTCGAATTTATAGATGACTCTTAGTCGTCTAATCGAAGCTGTGAATTGTTCGATCGACATTTAAGGGATTGCTGCAGATTTTTATATTTTTTTAGATAGGGTAGACGGGTAGGGTTTCAATCAACTCTATGTTCAATAACTCAGAGTTCAATAACTCAGAGTTCAATAACTCAGAGTTCAATAACTCAGAGTTCAATAACTCAGAGTTCAATAACTCAGAGTTCAATAACTCAGAGTTCAATAACTCAGAGTTCAATAACTCAGAGTTCAATAACTCAGAGTTCAATAACTCAGAGTTCAATAACTCAGAGTTCAATAACTCATAGTTCAATAACTCAGAGTTCAATAACTCATAGTTCAATAACTCATAGTTCAATAACTCAAAGTTCAATAACTCATAGTTCAATAACTCATAGTTCAATAACTCAGAGTTCAATAACTCATAGTTCAATAACTCATAGTTCAATAACTCATAGTTCAATAACTCAGAGTTCAATAACTCAGA
Source organism: Exephanes ischioxanthus (assembly GCA_958510785.1). NCBI lineage: Eukaryota > Metazoa > Arthropoda > Insecta > Hymenoptera > Ichneumonidae > Exephanes > Exephanes ischioxanthus. Next base: position 18,313,809 of record OY294019.1, read on the forward strand.
GTTCAATAACTCAGAGTTCAATAACTCAGAGTTCAATAACTCATAGTTCAATAACTCAGAGTTCAATAACTCAGAGTTCAATAACTCAGAGTTCAATAACTCAGAGTTCAATAACTCATAGTTCAATAACTCATAGTTCAATAACTCAGAGTTCAATAACTCATAGTTCAATAACTATATGTTTATTAAGTAATTGTTTTTAAAATAATTGTTCCCCGGTTAACGGAAGACAATTCTACTGAACACACTTTAAGAATAAACGTGTTGTTTCTACTCGCTTTCAGTGTGTTAATCGTGTAGTCACTTTTTACACGGTTTGTTGCGTGTTGTTTCTCAGCTACACGCTTCAAGTGTGTCGCTACAACAAATCCAGAACCATAATTTTCCATGTATTCATTTTCTACACTTTTCTTGATTTGTTAAGCTCTGAGCCAGTCACGAGCCCATCTCCCAATTGCGAGAAAAATATTATGATCCATCTTTTTAATTGACCTCATGCAATTGGCACATTTACATCTCTACCATATTACAACGCTACCGTATTAAAACTCCGGTAGAGTTGTGTTTCAAGTCCAGTAGAGTTTTATTTTGATTCTGGTAGAGTTTTTTTTTTCACTTTGTGGTAGAGATTTTGGTACACAGTAAAAAAATTTGTACTTTTTACAACAACTTATTGTCCGCAAACGTCCACAATTTTTTATTTGTTAATTTTATAGTTTTACAAACAAAAGTACAAACTAAAATTGTCAATGACACTTCAATGACTATTCAAATAAGTGACTATTCGTAAGTGACAAACAAATTTGTCATTTACGAAATTATTGTCGAACAAATTTGTTATTTTACGAAATTATTTTTTACTGTTTAGAGTTCTAATACGGTAGAGTTGTTCTCTGATAGTGTTGTGAGTGCTAGAGACGTAAATGTTCCATGTAATCGGCTCCTTTCTAAGTTTTTGAAATTATTATTATTAATACTTCGATGTTAATCAGGCAGGTCTATTGGAGATGGCGATTGTAAGACGATAGCTTTTGGCTACCTGAATGTGTAGCCGTTCTGTTACCTGTAAACGCAGATGCATTCCAATCAAAGTTAGATACTCATGGAGTAACTTGCGAGAAACGCATCTGGGCCACTTTTATCCTCGAATCCATCTAGTGGCAAATAGGCACTTTATGAATTAGACACACATACAAACTCGTTGTCTGCTGTTGTTTCTTTTCACAACGTGTGTGGCTTTTGTAGTGTGTGCCTTTAGACACAGTATGTTGTGGCGGTTATGCGCATTGATTCAACACACTTTACGCGTGTTATCAGCAGCGTTAATTTTAATATGACGTACAGTCCAACCGTCTCGTTTTGACACGCTAATGGGTGAACCACACTTGTTACGTGTGTCATGCATTTTTTAACACACTCGGAAACACGCTTCTTTTTAGAGTGCATCGAATGTACAAACCGGCCAAAAACGGTAAATAGATTTATCATTTTTGGCTGGTTCGTGCTCTACACAGTTTGGTGAGGCTCGAAGGTATATTTGCGTAAACTATTTAGGGTCACGGAGTAGCGGACGCGAGTATTAATTGCCACGGCTTTAATTTCATATCGCTCTCAATGTACGATAATAATGCTCCGTCCACCGATACACGATACCGCACGGGCTTTGAAATTACGAGGGAATCGCTAATGCCACGACGCTCTCGCCGCATTGCCCGGCCATTCCGTTGATCTCCCTAGAATTTGCTCTGGTGCGGTCTGACTGTTCGCTTCCCTGCCCTCATCAATCCCGATAATTATTGTGTCAGTAAATACACGCTGCTCTCACGTTCGCCACACCGGGCTATCGGCGCTCTCTCCCTGTGTGCATTCTCTGTCTATCTATCCGTCTATCCGACAGCGGCGCGAGACCGGAAACCATATACGCACGTGGCTAGCTCAACCGCATGTAGATTTTCCATTGGTACGCTTTCCTACATTCCCGGGCCGGGTGGTCCCCCTTTCGTGGTCGCTATATAATTTAATGAATCGACGGCGCTGTTACTTTTATCTTTCGCCCGGGCATTGACAGTGATAATCCGGCTATCCACGGTATTCTGCCACTTTTGACATCGCAAAAAGCCGAGAATTTAGGTGTTCCGCGTAGCTTATTACTTTTCCTAACACATGCACGTAAAATCTCGCTTTTCGTTCCTGTAAAGTGTGCGCAGAAAGACACTTTTTCACATCACGTGCGGGAAAAATACTGTGCATGCGTACAAACGCAATATGATCTTTTTTCCCGCACTAGAGCGAGAAAGTGCCTTTCTACGCACTTCATATGTGGCGGCATGGGCGTAGAAAAGGGAGTCCTGACTCGTGTGAATGTATACATAATTTTGAATGTACACATAATTTTTCCTAACAAATTCACGAAAATCACGCTTTCCGCTCCCGTGAAGTGTGCGTAGAAAGGCATTTTTCCGCCCCTAGCGCGGGAAAAATACCGTATTGCATTTGTACGCATGCGCAGTATTTTTTCCGCACGCGATGCGAAAAAGAGCCTTTCTGCGCACACTTCACAGGAACGAAAAGCGGTATTTTACGTGCATGTGTTGGGAAAATAACTATTCACATCACACAAGAGTGCAAATCCAAAGCACATTCACAAAATAACGTTAATTTTATACTGGCGATGAAAAAGTAAACTTTTGTTAATTTTTTCTTAGTTGAATGTAGAAGAAATAAATAAATTCTTTTCCACCTTTTATAAGCACATAGTCGAGCAGTAAAAAACGTGGAGTTACGTTTCCCACGTCGAATGAATAACGTGTGCTGTACGTTCGGGTAAGTTTAAGCAGCTTCTGGTCGGTGCTTTCACCCTCTCTCTACACGAAAAGGAGGGATTTGTACTCGCTTTAATAACGCGATGACGATCGCGCTTTCGGGATATCTCTATCATCGACTGTCCGAAAATGTAACTGCTCGGAGGGCCGTTCGGGTATTTTGTTCGCGATAGGTTGGAGAATTGGTCACCACCGCGCGGCCTTAATCGCCATCATCGCGCCTCCATAAGTTCGAAGAATCGTCCTTTCCCTCTCCGCAAAAAAAAAAAAAAAAAAAAAACGACTCGGGGCTTTTGCGTCGAGAGCCCGATACCGAGAGGGTGCAGGTCGCCAGTTCTTCGCCCGAAGCCGCCGGACAGAAGAGAGCCACGGGATAATCCGGCGCGGATTGCACAGACGGCTTTTCAATTCCCCTTGTCGGTGAACGTGTCGAGTGGGGAAAAAAAGAGACCCGTAGCCAACGCATACCCTACAGTAACGTTGTATCTACTCCGAGCCAACCCTCGTGTTCACTTGCACGCCACGGAATTTTCTACCCTACCCTAACCCCCCCTCTCGCGCGTGTGTTTATATCGGCGCATTCGACTCCTTTACGATTTGGCCCCCGCAGCGAGGCTGGCTCACATAAATACCTACAAACACAAACCCACACACAATCCTCGGTCATCCCAAACCTAGTTACCCAACGCACCGATTCCTCGCCTCGCAACTGTATTGCGGTAACTAAGTAATCCCCGAACGTTATTTGTGGTTATTTGTCGCTCCACCGGATCTAGTCGCCGAGCGTAGTGTTTTCATTTTCGCCTCGCCGGTTGTTATCGCGGTCCCTTTTTTCGCCCTCCATGCCCCCTTCCTGGACTCGCGATTTCATCAATGCAATCAACGCCGAAGATCGAAATGCTCTCCTACTCGAACCTCCGACGTTCTTCCTGAGGGAGGAAACGTGGTGTTTCCGGAAGTTTCCCTCCCGCGAGATGAGAGAACGGGTAATGGAATACCGGGACTGCGGTGAAGCGCCTTCGGGGCGGAAGTTCTGGGAAAAGGGTGACGGAGAAATTTGGATCCCGACAGGACGAAGAGTCAGATGGAGGACCAAAGTTTCGTGCAGTTTTGGTGCCTTCGGTTTGGCGAATGGTGCAGTCATGGGTTGGAGCGCCGAACTCGTCGGTGGGAGACGAAGAGCGCGAGACGAAATTGTTGCAATCACTGTACAGCTTAGGGTACATTGGCTTGCACACCGTACTCAACGATTCCTCGTGGAATCGGTGGAGTTTGGTGAGGCAGGGTAACAGAGATGTTGCGGTATCGCGCGGTACATCCTCTCAAATGCAATTAAGCGACGTCACGTAGACGCGACTCTAACGGGGTTGGCGGGGAGAGAATCGTGGGTGAGGGGGGGGGGGGGGGGGGGGGGGGGGGTTGAGGGTAGTCGCAGGGCACATAGGCGAGCAGCAGATGGCGCAGGTGGACTGGGGACGATAGGAAGGACGACGACGAGGGGAAGTTCCGAGGGAGTTGCGGGGCTCTCTCGGTTTGAAACATTTAAATCAAAGGAGCGACTCCCCCCCCCCTCTTCCGGTTTAGTTGTCTCCGAACCGCAACTTTTAATTGCGCCTCGCTTTCGTTCGGAGAGCCATTAGGCTATCTCTCCGAGGATTCGAATTAAGCTTCTTTTTCTTTTAGTTCCCAGTAATTCCTCTTCGTTTTCTTCGAAAACACGTAATTCCGGTTACACGGGACTCGAGCACGGGGAGCGGTCGAATCGATCGAATGGAAAATTGTAAGATAATAATGGCAGGCTCGAGCCATTATTATTTTTTCTCATCGAAAAGAGACGCATTAATTAAAGAAAGGTCTTCGGGCTGGTCCTTTGAGCACAGTTTGTCCCGATCCCTGTATTTTTCATCGTCGGGCACGAAAATGTCAACCATCGACCTTTAACGTTTCACCGCGCCGGGGCCCTTCGGGACCCTGTGATTAAATTGAGTATGCACACCCCCCACCCCTCCACCCTTCCATCTGTGTCTTCGCTATCCCTGCTACGAAAAACATAGCATTAGACGTCCGTACCTCGTCCCTTAGGTTTTTTTTTTTTCTGTCGTCCTTTCCATCTCAACGACTTTTACCCTGATAACATTTCGCCTTCTAATAACAATTTTACTTGTAACTTGCGTATGGTAAAAATAGAACGGCGCTCGTCGATGCACGATGCACACTCGGTGACTTCGCGAGTCGGGGGTGCGAGACGGAGAGATGGTACGGTTCGGGGGGATGAAGGTTCGCCAAGGAAGCGAGGGCGGTGACTGTTGATTCAATTATAATCGTCGGTACCCGAGCTCTCACTGGCTCCGCCCCGTAGCCCTCAAAACCAATTCGATTCTCCAGCCACCACTGACTTCTGACTCCCGCTGTGTCGACTCTGCATCCATGCAAGCTATCGCGCTTTCAGTATGTGTGTGCAGACATTTCGTACGCGCGTATCTCCATTCGTACATTCCGTCTCTACCCCCTTCTTCGCCTGTACTGCAGCAGCCCAGCTTTGCCCGCAGAGTCCACGGAGTGCAGTCGAACTGACCCAGCGGCTGAATCGTCGCCAGCGGAAGCGATAGGAAAACCAGTCAGTTTCACGAACCGCCAGTCTTTCCGGGCCGCTCGTCGAAAATCAGGACTTTCGAGTCGGCTCGTCAAAGTTCCGCCGTTGACTGCGACCGGGCATGAGCAACGGATACATTGGCTTGTGGTTGGTACCCGTCGAGGATTATTCAACCTGTCCTCTCTTCACTTCGTGCGCAGTTTCCGGTTGTATGCGCGAAACGCCCGATGTTCAACGGAGAAAATAAAATAAACTAAAAAAATACATAGTTTTTAAAAATCGTTTGAGTGCCCGATCGCAGCGGGGGATTTTCTACTTTCCCATCAGTTTCCCGCAAAGAGCCATTCATCCGAGGCACCGAGAGCTATCGAACGCAAGCGAAGCGGGCTGAACGTTAACGCGTACGGTTTTCCGTGAAACCGTGGCGAATCGAAGATTAAAACTTTGCATGCGGAAGTGTGTTTTTATCGCGTCTGGTGAACACTTTTTTTTTATGTAAAAATAAATTACGACCATCGGGAGTGCACCGAGGCACTCCGGGTCGATGGAGGATTATAATACGAGCTCGGCGGTATATAATCAATTTCATCGACAATAATATTACGCATAGCGGACCGACGGTCCGTGGAATCCGGCGGCAAGATCGCCGAGCCGGAAGCGATGCGGCCTAACGCGATTGCGTATTAACTGCGCTCGACGAGAGGCGGGTGCTTCCGGGCAGTAACACTCGATCGGCTTTTCCACGAGTATTGTCCGCATCGTCGGTATAGACATCTCCATCGAATCCTTTGCATTTGCGTCCAAATTTATACAATTTTACGTCATCATTCATTTATTTATTTTAAAAATGTCCCATCTAAGGTAATCCAGAGTTACAGGGCCAACTGTATCGTACGGGGCAATCCAAAATATACACTGAGAAAAGGATCTAGTAAAAATGACTATATCGCTTGAGAGATGTTACCATAGCACATAGTAGTAGGGCGCTAGGGCGCCACCAATGGCAGGAAGTACCGGATTTATAAGAATTTTTCTTAGATATTACGGTGAAAATTCTTGGATAATCTGAGACTTTTTGCCATAGGTGGCGTCCTGGCGCCCTTGCTACTATGGGCTACGGTAATTTTTCTTAGATCATCGGTAATTTCTACTAGATCCTTCTCTCAGAAATATACACTGAGAAAAGGATCTAGTAAAAATGACTATATCGCTTGAGAGATGTTACCACAGCACATAGTAGTAGGGCGCTAGGGCGCCACCTATGGTAGGAAGTACCGGATTTATAAGAATTTTTCTTAGATATTATGGTGAAAATTCTTGGATAATCTGAGACTTTCTGCTATAGGTGGCGACCTCGCGCCCTTGCTACTATGGCCTATGGTAATTTTTCTTAGATCATCGGTAATTTCTACTAGATCCTTCTCGCAGTGTGCCCCAAAATTAATGTTAGTAGAATTCCCTGCTACCAATTTTCGATAAATTTTTTTTAAGCTCCTACCTCTTGTTTTCCGCTTTAAAAAAAAAAAAACGCGGCCGTATCGCTCGGAATGGCCCTAAGCGCAGTAGGGACCATCGAGCGGAAACTCCGTAGGAAGTTTGCCTACAAATGGGAGACAAACTTTTGCCGTTTACGTAAAATCCATCCCCGTTACACATACACATAGGTACAAGCGGAATGGGAGACCCGCATAGGAGCACGCTACGATTGTTTCGCCATAATCCTTTATTGGATCAACGGGGCTGAAACAATTGAGCGGCCTGCAGCATCGGCAGAAGGACGAGGGTTTTCGGAGGGATTGGCGATGCTTCTCGTTCGCGTTGGTCGAGTCCGCGGCTCTCGAAGCTCGCCTGTGACGGGGTGAATATAAGCGCGAGCGAGGTGGAGGGGGGGGGGGGGGGGGGGGGCATGAAGGGGGTTGGAAACGATCGGTCGGAGAGCTAGGCGAAGCTCTCTCGGAAGCGCGCGAGGGGGATGGTATACATATAACTGGTAGAAGCGAAAGGGACGAGTATCGCCTCTACCTACTTTGCCGGGTGAGCGAAGTTACAAATGGGAGAGAACGCGGAACTCATCCACAAGTGGAAACTATATGGGGGGGGGGGGGGGGGTTCCCTCGCTTTCACGCGGCTGTAATCTGGTGGTGATTCAATAGTACACGGGGGCCGATCTCACACACAGGAACTAAGTGTGCGTTCACTGCACCGAGCAGCGCGGCTCCGTACCTGTGTCCATGGATTCGAGAAGGCGAGAGGACGCGGATAGCTTCTTCTTGCGGGACGGCGGGGAGTTGCGGAGAAACGCCGCTGGGACGGCTGTATGGAGCGAAATCTCGGAGGTAGCCTTCCCGGCGAATGACAAACTAAGGTGCAGCACGGAAGGGGGTGAGGGCCGTTACACATCGGCGTCGAGATACCACACGGAGAACGGGCGGTCACGTACGGACGATAATAATGACCCACACCTCTTTTCGCTCGCTCGGAACGCAATGAGATAACGGAAGAACAGCACCGCGAGGGAGAGTATCGTAGGGCACAACGGATATAATGGCTCTTTCGAATTCCTCGTCAGTGCTTACAATCGATCTCTCGCCACTTTTTTTCTCTCTTTTTTTTCTCGGAGGAAACTCGTTATCCCTTCCACTAGGAAACATTATTTTCGCTGTAGTTCGCAATACCTAGGAGGGGTAGTTGAACTTTATTTTTTTAAACGAGAAAAATTGAATTGACGATTTTCACTTTAGGAAATCAACATTTCTTGTGAATTGAATTCTTAATTTTTTTTTTTATATTAAGAATTTTTCCTGCAGGTTTAGAAGAGGAATAAATTCCAATAATTCCTTTAAGGATATTTGGGCATAAATCACTTTTTGCTCGATTACGCTAAAAAGTCCACATTCTATGCCTACAATGGGGGCGGCAAGTAGTCGATTCTGGACCAGCGGGCCGAAAAGAAACGCAGCGAGGTTACAATGAGGTGCAGATTTTTCTTAATCCAAAGCAAGTAGAGTACAGAGTATGCTTGGCGTGGTTGTAAAGTTGTGAGACGTAGTACAAAAGAGACGGGAAGTAGGCTGCAAGACGAAAGAGTTTGGGGGTATAGGTTAGTGAGTTCATCGCATATATAGTTAATAACTTTACCGACGAAGAAAACGCCAGCATCGCCAGATCTCAAATGTTCGTCTCACCGCCGACATTACCTCACCTCTCACCGCCACACCCCAAGCAACTTTGGTCCGAATATCCTTATGAGCTAAAATTCAGCCATCGGAAAATTTGTCATACAGACTCGAATAAATTCCATTCCATGAATTAAAATTCAGCCATCGAGCTAACAACAACAATAATAAGAAGAATAACAACAACAAACTGATGTGCTTAACAGCAGTGCAGCTAAGCTATAATCTCCGCAGTTAGTTGCGAGCTATCAGAGAGGGTTAACATCGTTAACGAGGAGCCGAGTTTCGGTTTCTCCCGGTGTGGCGAATCAAATTGGTCACGAGACGATCTCTCCTATAGATAGATAGTGTATCCACATACTGGTAGACAGACGGGATACAAAGGCTGGGCGTGCTTTGCCCTCCAGCCCGATTTCGCACGGAACCCCCTGACATCGCGTATACACATTATATATATACATATGGAGGTTACATGGTTATTACGAAACAAGGAACATATGCGCCTGAGAATACACAGCGAAGGCGGCGCTGTTCTGAATAACCCGATGACGTATACTATTATAGCGTCGTAGCGTTGACTGCGATATATCCTTCAATGGAGGCGAGGGGGAGGGGGAGGGGGAGGGGGAATCTAACACCTGCTACTCCGTTTCCATTCACTTGATGTTTTGAAAACACGAATCTCAACAGGCTTCAAATTAGTGCAAAGTATTCCTGTATACATCTCCACGCATTTATGCGTATACTTTGAAATTTATTACACGAGGTAAAGTATTTGCCTCGTACAATTTGGGATGTACAAACGTAATTTTGTCGAAATACGTGAAGGAGATTAGTGAAACTCTAGTCGCGTGACTAGTCATCTACTACATCAATCCAAGGCCTATTGTTTCATTTTTTTTTTTTTTTTTTTTTTATAATGGATGTCTACCCTTTTTTCATAGTTTCCCCGCTCCGAGGCGTATCACCTTGTCGAAGTGCTCGAGAATGGTTACAAACTCGTACCGCGTCCTCGAGCTTTTCACGATATATCTGTGTGTGTGTGTGTGTGTGTAACACAGCCCAATAACTCGTAGTCAAACAAAACATAATTACTCGAAATCCCCACACAGCATTAAATTTTTATCGCGTATTTTGAGCCCGTTCTACCTCCATACACGTCACGACCCCCCCCCCCTTCTTCCCCCTTGCAGAGTCGAGCTCTCACGGGCCATTAAGGTCCGACGATAATTAATGTTTGCCCGGGCAAGTACCCCGGGCAGATAGAAAACCCTCCCACCCCTCCCCTTTGCAACCCCCTTCGACAGTCGAGTTCCCCTCCTTCCGCCTCTTCGCCTCCTACAACCAGGTAAATGAAAGTGAAATTCGGTACTGAATCAATCATAAATTTTTATACAGTAGAATCCCGTTTATCCGAGGTAATGTCGTGAGAGCGTACGTCGGATAAGCGGAAACTCGGATAACACCGATAACATACTCAATTCAAACTTGTACTACTATTATATATTTAAAAAATAACACCACTTTATATAAACATTAACTTTATTAGTTAATTTACGACTGTTTTCCTTTTTTGAGACATCACGATGTTCTACCATCGACTTTAGAATCAGAACTGATGTACAGTAGAACCCCGTTTATCCGAGGTAATGTCGTGAGAGCGTACGTCGGATAAGCGAAAACTCGGATAACACCGATAACATACTCAATTCAAACTTGTACTACTATTATATATTTTAAAAATAACACACCACTTCATATAAACATTAACTTTATTACTTACTTTACGACTGTTTTCCTTTTTCGACACAACACGATGTTCTACCATTGACTCTAGAATCGGAACTGATGTATTTACAGCTCGCAATATAAAGACGCAGCAAACTTGTACAAGTTAAGCGCGTGTGCAACAATGTAGCAGTTACAGACTACTTCGCGCGCGGGCATACTGCTCTATCCGTTTTATCCGAGTTTTCTCCGTATTATCCGAGCTTCGACCCCGGTTAACGCGGAGGGCTCGGATGAGTTGGGTGCTTCGGATAACGCGGAGGCCCGGATAATCGAAGGTCGGATAAGCGCGGTCCTACTGTATGTATATGTATTTCGTGCGATTCAGCCCTATCGCTCCGTTATTACAGGACAGACTCGCATCTACTATTACCGGGCGGTAGGGCACGGTATCGCTGAGGTAAATGTAGTCGTAGCCTTACCAGAACGTTACGTGACGCTAACCCGCGGCCGTTCCGCGCTATGAATTTTTTATGTTTTCGACTGCGGTATAGACTAGTGGAGTACACGGTGAATGCAAGTTATCCCGATGCAATCCGCTTTTAAATGAGGCTCTCCCGAAGCCTCCTATCGTCGCTCGTGGATCTGCACGATTTCTCGGAACAACTGGAGTAGGGTTTTTTTTTTTTTTTTATCGTTACGTTTTTCACCAATTCGAAGTATCGAGGAGTATCTTCGTCGGAGCGATTGCGATATCACAGCGGAATTTAATTGACCATGATTGATTCGATTTCTCTTAGCACTGACGCTAAGAAAAGTCGGAATAGGCGCACACAAATCTACCGGTTGGAAGTGCTAAATCTGTACCGTAATGAAATAAACTCTACAGGGTTAAAAATGAGGCCGAAATCCGTACAATAACTCAACACTGTACGGTACTTTCCGACCTTTTAAAAAATGCATATTCGCGTGCCCGCTCGGCTTGCGTATACGCTCCTTCATTATTTAGCCGTGGCTGCCTGGCACGCACGTGTAACGCGAAAAATAAATAAAAAATAAAAAGGCATCGTGAAACGCGACTATGAAAGAGAGATTACGAAGCCCGGGGGATCGGTGATTTTTTTATCATTTCCTTTCAGTTTTTCTTGTTTTTTTTTTTACGACTCTCAACAAAACGCACCGAGTAATTTTTAATTTTATTCGTACACCGTCGGTCGCTAAATATTGAATATGGTGGGAAAATTAATTCGAATAATTCGAGATCGTTATCTGTCCCCGTGCGTGAAACATTAAATAAAGCGTCGGGCAGAAACCCTCTTCCTCCCGTCCTTATATCTCTCTTCGAATTTTTGTACGCGTCACCCGAGTAGATGATGTTTCGTAGAATGTAGATTATGGATCGTCGACTCGATGCCAGCTCGTCAGAGCCGAGAAGCGCTATTGTTGCATAGCTGAGTAGTTGATCAGGATGAGTGGAATGTAATCGTCGGTGGGTGGAAGCTTCGAGTTCCCCGAGTGCCGGAGCTTTGTACGATATAGCTCGTACCATTAAATTCGCTCCGGGTTATCCACCGAACGAATTGCTATCTCTAGCCTCTCTATCATATAGGACATAATATATAAGTCCATTATCGTAATATCGGTCGATATTTTTTATAGATCATGCCTGTAGGTATAATTATATTTTTATACAAATTTAAACAAATTTAATAAATTAAAACGCTTGATTCTTTCATTACTGTAATATTTTTGTTATTATTATTTTAGGAACGCGAAGCCGAGAAAATTGCCGAAGAGGCCGCTGCTCTGCGGGACATCAAACCCGACGTTAACTCGACGAAGAGCCTCGAGAGCTGGCACGGGAGTGCCTTCTATCAACATCTACACATCCTCAAGGGTGAGAAAACCACGCCGTCCATTTTTTTTTTTTAAGTTCGTAAAAAATTATAAACAGCCTCTGTAGGCTTTAAGGTAGTCCTTGCGAATAGTGTTCACTTCGCATAAGTTTCAGAGAAATAAGAGGAAATTGCAAACTCTTCTCGATGGTATAAAAATCTGAAAAAAAACAAACACATTAAAGGTGCTGAAAAGATTAATGTTTCTTAATAATAATTCCAGAATATTATTAACAAATTGATGAAAAATAAAATTTTCCAACGAATCTACCGGAAACCTAACTTTTTCTTTTAATGAAAATGATTCGTTTATATTTCTGCATGAGTATGAATTTTTTCAGATTTTTTAAATTCACTTTGAATGTTTTGACGTTCTCGACGTTTTTCCCGTATAACAAAAAAAAATGAAAGTGAATTTAAAAATCTGAAAAAGTGAACGAATCATTTTCATTTTAAAAAAAGTTTGGTTTCCAGGAGATTTGGTGAACAATTTTATTTTTCATCAATTTGTTAATAACATTTTTGGAATTATTATTGTGCGAAATTAATCATTTCAGCACATTCGATATGCTTGATTTTTTTCAAATCTTTATACCATCCAGAAGTGTTTGCAATTCCCCCTTATTTGTCTGAAACTTATGCGAAATGAACACCATTTGCAAGAACTACCTTAAGGTGACGTGGAATACCGCCACCGGTAACAAACATTGTACTGAATGCCGTTTTGAGACTGCAGTCCGCCGACGTAAAAGAAAATTGTCTCCGACATCTTCGAAATCGACAGACGCAGGGGAAGACAATTTTATTTTTTCTCTGCGGTCTGTGATCCCAAAACGGCATTCAGTACAGTTTTTGTTGTCAACCAGGCGCCGAGCAAGTGGGCGGCGAGTTATAAATCACCTTACACGGTAAAAAAAATTCTTATGAAATTTAATGTACCGGACTGGAAGTTTTTTTTAAATAATTTACTTTTTAATAATTTACTTTAATTTACTTTTTAATAATCTACTTTAATTTACTTTTTAATAATCTACTTTAATTTACTTTTTAATAATCTACTTTAATTTACTTTTTAATAATTTAATTTAATTTCGATGAAAAAGTACATTAATTTTTCATCACAATTGTAAATTAAATTTAAGGTACCTAAATTAAATTTAATGTAGTTTTTGGACAAAAACTTCCAATCCGGTACATTAAATTTACAATTTTTTTTTTTACAGTGTAAGTACAAGTTTTTCTTCCCGTATTATCGTTATGTCCTCAATCGCGAATCTTCGGCTTGAAAGGAGCATAAAATTCGGGTAGTATCAATTGGTAATTAGTACATCTCGAACTCGGGGTGGTTAGAGAGATCGTGAAGACCGGAGGAAGGCGGGACGGCGGGAGTCTCGATTAATCGGAGTAATTAGTCGAAACCGGTGGAGTGTTGACTGGGAAACGAGGGTTGTTTGATACGAGGTGGCTGGTAACAAGGTAACAGCCGACCCGGGGGGGTAGAGTTGGTTTGCGGGCGCACTCACACACGGAGCGATGCTTTTAGGGGCGGGATTTAGCGGAACCGCTTCGTCGTTGCGCACGCGCGATCCTCCGCATAGCTACACGCCACCCCGACGCGACGTTTGAGTATATTCCCCCGTCGCTGATACGAGCACTCCAAGTTATAACGCTGCGCGACCGCGCTCTTCTACTCGCGACCAAACCTTTTACACTCTTTATTTTCATTTTTTATTCACTTCAATCATTTTTAGTGGCCCGATGAAATATGAATGGCAAAAAAGCGTCGCGCGTTCAAAAATAAAAATGCTTCGAAGAAACTTTTCATCTTTGAAATTAACCGCATGCATATCGAACCGAAAAAGCTTATAAAAGTGTTCCGAATTTTTATACTTTTGTCGAATAGTTCTTGATCGATGAAGTTTGCCGAGTATTACAAGAAATTTTGCGATTTTAAGCGATAACGAGAAACTTTGCTTTTTCTCGTTTTGCACAATGTGTTTTTCCAGTCTGATTAAAAAAAAAAAATACCTATCGTCTATCGGATTTTCTTGATGTTTTTTTATACCGGCATATTTTCAGAATTTCCCGGTTTTAACTGACCCGTGACCATTATATTATCGAATTCAGCGATCATATAAATACCACTCGGTGGTCTTCAAAGTCCGACTTTGGAGCATAACCAAAATTTCACCAGCCCGACGAACGGGGGGCGATGCTCTGTCGCGTCGCGATATCGTCACTCCCATCTTTGCGTCTATCTATGCGCGACAGAGTCCATTCAGCATGGGCGTAAGCCGAAAATAACGAGATAGATGCGGTGGGCTCTTTGCGGTGAATGGAAATGGGGGTTTATTGCCAGTAACCGAAGGTACTCTGGCGGGTCTGCTCTCTGGCCGAGTAACGTGAATACAAGAACTCCCCCTAAATCCATTGGTAGATAGACACCCCACACACAGGTGTTGGAAAAACAATATTTTGATGTTGGTTTGGACATTAACTATGGTATCCACTATGGCATCAACTGTGGTATCGACTATGGTATCAACTTTGGTATCAACTGTGGTAACAACTGTGGTAACAACTGTGGTATCAACTTTGGTATCGACTTTGGTATCGACTTTGGTATCGACTTTGGTATCGACATTGGTATCGACATTGGTATCGACATTGGTATCGACATTGGTATCGACATTGGTATCGACATTGGTATCGACATTGGTATCGACATTGGTATCGACATTGGTATCGACATTGGTATCGACATTGGTATCGACATTGGTATCGACATTGGTATCGACATTGGTATCGACATTGGTATCGACATTGGTATCGACATTGGTATCGACATTGGTATCGACATTGGTATCGACATTGGTATCGACATTGGTATCGACATTGGTATCGACATTGGTATCGACATTGGTATCGACATTGGTATCGACATTGGTATCGACATTGGTATCGACATTGGTATCGACATTGGTATCGACATTGGTAGCGACTTTGGTATCGACCATGGTATCGACCATGATATCGACCATGGTATCGACCATGGTATCAACCATGGTATCAACCATGGTATCAACCATGGCATCAACCATGGTATTAACCATGATATCAACCATGATATCAACTATGGTATCAACTATGGTGTCAGCTATGGTATTAACTGTGGTATTAACTGTGGTATTAACTATGGTATTAACTGTGGTATTAACTATGGTATTAACTATGGTATTAACTATGGTATTAACTATGGTATTAACTATGGTATTAACTATGGTATTAACTATGGTATTAACTATGGCATTAACTATGGTATTAAATATGGTATTAACTATGGTATTAACTATGGTATTAAATATGGTATTAACTATGGTATTAACTATGGTATTAACTATGGTATTAACTATGGCAAAACTGTGTCAGATGAGCCGGGAAAAATAAAGAAGAAAAAAATCGTATAGTTTTCCTCGAATGCTAAAAATATCGCTCATTGCAGGTTCCGGTGAAGCGTCGGATCGCGCAACGCCCGATTGCTCGGCGTGCAGGCCACGAGGGATATTCTACGGCCAAGTTCACAGTCCTCCAGCCTCAACTAATTAATCGATGACTCGTGCAATATGTAACTGTTATAAGACTATTGTTTATCAATTTATTTTATTTTTTTCTTCAAATTTTTGATCGGAAAGTGGGAAAATAAACGAGAAAACACTGCAGTCGTCGTGGTGTAAAAAATAAAATAAAGGGGAGAAAGGGATACGAAATTACTGTGTGGCAAGTATAACGAGCGATCGCGTGATAAAATGTTGGCGTGTTACGCAGAGAGGGAAAAAGATAATTAATGCCCGGCGATTAACGGCTGAAGCTGTGGACCCGAAGCTACGCGAATCCAAGTCACGTAGAGTCGCGCATAATTGTTAGAATGAAAAAAAATCACGATTAAAAAAAAAAAAAAATGAAAAATAAAAAAACAAACTGAGCAAGCGCGTAGCTGTCGGACTCCGGTCGAGCAAGTGAGAGACTGCAGTACGGTAGAAACTTTATCGTTATTCTAGTCACTTTTATGTAGATATTAAAAATTCAATGTAAATACGAACGATAATTATACGGGACGTGACGAGCGTTGCGGCACAGGTCCACGATTTTACTTGTGAATAAAATATAATATTAGTTAATCAGCTCTAAATCTGTAGGGGAAAAAAAATGAATAAACCGTAAACCGTTAGGGATTCATCGATTTCGAGATTGTAAACGACACTGTCGCACCTTACGATGATATTCCTCGCTTGTAGAAGAAACAAAATGACAACAACAATGAACATTTCAAAGGCTCTCCAACTATCACTGATCGAATGTAAGAAAACAAAAATCGAAAAATTCTTCACAGAATTTTCACATCTTCACAGAAGCGACGTTACTTCACAGTTCGTTGAGTAACGTCGCTTATGGTGATAATACGTAAATCTCATTAAACGAATATAAGTCATTCGATGTTATCGAAGCGTATTATAATGTGTAACAAAAATTATAATAAAAATCGTTATCGAATACTACCGATGCCTTTCTCTGCTTATTCCGAAGAGCCTTTTTACTTTCAGAGAGTACGACGATCGTATATATGCGGGAGCGTTGGAGACTATACATATATACACTCTTCCATGGTCGTCGTTCAGGTAATTCTCATTAAACGAATATAAGTAATTCTATGTCATCGAAACGTATTATAATGTGTAACAAATTATAATAAAATGTATATTATAATAAGACTCGTTACCGAATACTACAGGCCTCTTTTTCCGCTTATTCCGGAGAGCCTGTTTTCTTTCGGAGAATACGACGATCGTATATGTGAACGCGGGAGCGTTGGAGACTATACACATATACACTGTTCCATGGTCGTCGTCTATTCGGTAAAAATAAAATCTCTTTCAATTACTCACGTGGATGTCGTTTCCCTCTTTTTTTTTTCTTTTCTCCTCCGTACGTGCTTCGCAGGCCACGGTAATCTTGCTCGGTGGATATAGCCCCGGCATGCTGGCCAGGTCCCCGGGGAACGTTCCTCCGGCGGTCCCGCGTCGCCGTGCTACTGTGTTGTTACGTGTGTATGGCCGGTTCACTGAACAGGACCCTTAACGGGTGTACAAGAGGCCTTGTAGCTCTCTTACGGTCCCTTGGCGATCGTCAGCAGAATTTCAGATCCCACACCGCATATGCACGAAATTCGCCCTCACTGAGCCAACGCGTGTTGCCTCCTTGCAAAAAACACAAGCCTACGGCACTAGTTATTCGCGTTTGTGAACGCGTCCAACTGCCAATTCCGTCGTTAACCCAAGGTGTGTTATTGTTTTTAAGGTGGTCCCTGCGAATAGTGTTCAGTTCGCATACATTTCAGAGAAATGAGAGGGAATTGCAAACACTTCGCGGTGTTATAAAAATCTGACAAAAATCAAGCGTATTAAAGATGCTGAAAATATTAATTTTGCATAATAATCATTCCAAAATGTTATTAACAAATTAATGAAAAATAAAATTCTTCAACGAATCTCGCGGAAACGTAACTTTTTTAAAATTAAAACGATTCGTTCATTTTTCTGAATACGTATGAATTTTTTCAGATTTTTAAATTCACTTTGAATTTTGTAACTTTCTACACGGCTTTCTCATATTTAAAAAAAAATCAAAGTGAATTAAAAAATCTGAAAAATTTCATACGCATTCAGAAAAGTGAACGAAGCACTTTCATAAAAAAAAAGTTAGGTTTTCGGGAGATTAGTTGAAGAATTTTATTTTTCATCAATTTGTTAATAACATTTAGGAATTGTTATTGTACCAAATTAATCTATTCAGCATCTTTAATACGCTTGATTTCTTTCAGATTTTTATACCATCCAGAAGTGTTCGCAATTCTCTCTCATTTCTCTGAAACTTGTGCGAAGTGAACACTATTCGCAAGGACTACCTGAAGGTGAAGTGAAATTCTCGTGACGGCGCCATGAGTGTGAGAGAGAGAGTTGCAATTTTCAAATTAACTTTACTCAATGGTACTATTTTTTTTGAGAAAAAGATGAATTCGGGCCGGATGCGAAATTACCGTGCGCATCCGGCTCGAATTTGCTTTTTCTTCAAAGAAATTAGCACCCTTGAGAAAAGTTCATTACAGTTTTCATTACCGACCGCGATATTTCACTTCCCCTTAAGGTAGCTATGTCGGTACGCCGGAGTCGTAAACATCAGCGTCTATATGACATAAAAAATTAATTATATGTGGTACTTTGTCTGCATCAATAATATAAAAAATAATAGAGCATCTATGAAAATGTTCGCAATTAGATTGAACCGATAATTTGTAAGCAGATTATTTGTTCAGTGTGGATTTGACTTCATTCTTACGAGAATTAGGTTAGGCAACGTCATTTGGTCCGAAACCGTGCACTTTGACAGCAGTTCTATTGAACATTACTCCGGTGACGACCTTTTTTGTCGCGCATAAATTCCTGATTGATGCGTGAGTCCACAGTACTTAATATTTTTTCTCTATCTTCGATCTAAGTATGTTAATTCTCGATTCCGAGATCAATTTCGTCAGCTCTCCCGTGAGTGCCGTGTAAAAATATCGATTTTCAAGATCTAATTATTCACTCAAATGAAAAGCATTCAAGATTTTGCATAAGTAAATTTTTATAGTTAAATTACAACTGCGATCGATCGACGATGGGTGTGGATCTTCCTACCAGCTGTGACGAAGTAACCTGTAAACCAGTTGGCCTTTGGCATAAAACCATAGGGAAGAAGAAGAAGAACTTGTAAACCACGGCATGAACAGGTGGACGAAAAAAATGGAGAATAAATGCAGGTAACGAGCGCGCTCAATCGATTCTTCCAGCTAATAAGTTCTGTGTCCGGTAGATTAAAAACTTTGTATCTCGCCGAATCGTCAAACTATAGACATCGATGAAAACATTTATTATCAAAGATTCTCAAAACTCGTGAAATTTCACTCTGATTTTATCTCCCAGACGTGCGCGGGGATGAAGCTATTCATTTTTGTTTGTATCGAACCTTCGCCCCTCCCCCGTGAAATTCTAAAACTGCGGGCACGAAGGATGGAACTATCTTGCACTTCGCCCACATCCATAGCCGCATCGCTCGATACTTGGAGAACGCCAAACGTCGTCTGCGGCTAATGTTCCGGCAAATTGGTTTTGCAAATGTGGACGTTTTCCTCTCAGGGGAGGAATGAGAGTTTCGCGAATGCAGCGCTGAGAAGGAGGATTTCTCGTCTGTTAGAAGTTCCCCCCCCCCCCCCCCCCCCCCCCCGCTGAAAATGAAACTGCCTCTATTCGCTGTTCGTCACAAACGAATGTTTTTTTTTTTTTGTTCTCTATAACGAATAAATATGTCGTTCTGATTTTCCAGCAGCGATGGAGGATCGGGCTCGCATTGAAAGATTCTCGTTTGTCTAGATAATGAATAACGATTCGAGTGTACTGTGGCCGATGTACACACGCGTCTCACCCTCTCCTCTTCGCCGCCCCACTCCTTCCACTTTTTTTCTTTCACAATACTACTGAGAAAGCCTAAGCGGGTATTTAAAGAAACATTTTAATTGCGGGAGGTAAGCCGCTTACATCGGTCTCCCCCCGGCTTCGTACACGTTAATAAAAAAGGCCACCCTCTCTCGGAGAAAAATAGGCTCGTACCGACCGTGTGGAAAAACGATCATGATGGGTAACTTCAAGAAAAAAAAAAAAAATGGTCTCTCGCTACCTTCCCGTCTATTATACTGCAAAGAAGCGGCGACCTCCTCCCTCTTCGCTCATCATATCGCGTCGTCAACTCAACAAAAGATGAAGTTTTTATTATTGGGTAAAAAACAAAAGAGTTCGAAACGGAGCTAAATGAGGAGACGCGCACTTAGTTTTTGGGGCGTATGCTACAATAGAATAAGTAAACATTTTCCAGCTCGAATTACGTATATGTATATATTGTAACGACCGAGCGAATGAATAATGCGCGTATTTGGTTTTGGGGCGGATATTATTAATAATGATGAGCGTTAATAATCCCGATCACGCAATGTCACACGTCTGTTCGCTTTGAAGGTCTCGTCCAGACTCTCTGATATGACGACCGATCTTGTATCGATGGTCCGTTCGTTCGTCTGTTGTCAAACCTAACTAATATCGTGTGCCTTAACGAATAATCCGCTACATATTCATTACAATATATAAATACAATACATATATTTATTTATTTATTTATTTATTTATTTATTTATTTATTTATTTATTAGTGTATTGACGGGCTAGTTCTAATCACAAGCGCGATACCTAAATGTATCGGCCAAACGTACAACACCAGATTGAGAGAATAGGCCGCATAAATAACTAAATATATTCGGTGAACAAAGTGCGAGAATAACAATAAAAGAATTCTTATAAAATGCTAAAATAAAGAAAATTCGTCGCGTTAGAAAATTTTAAGAGCAGTAAGTGCCACAGTTGATCCGACAACAATATACGAACTGGGCGGAATAAACAGACATATAAATATATATATACGTAATTCGAGATGAAAAATTCTTACGGAAGATTGTGGCGATATATCACACGAAAAAGAAAACACAAAGTAGAGCCGACCGAACGACGGCGTAGAAAGTGGAGCGCGTGAAACATACCGACGTCTCTGTAATTGGGCATCAAATGGTGATATTTTTCCGACTCCAGTGCACTAACGCCCCGAGTGTAAGGGAACACATTTCTCGGTATATGTGAGAGAGTTACTTCACCGCCCGTAGAAGTACGCGTGTCTCGGTGTATTAGCGAGGGGGGCGGGTATATTACCTATATCGTATGAAACGTACGTAACGCAGGGTAGTTTTCTATGTGGCAGGGAATCGCTAAAGTACCCACCTATCTGCGCCGTCCGCGATATCTCGTGGTGGGTCCGGGTACTCCTGTAGAATGTTACTTTAGGGGTGGCTGGTACAACGACCGGGGTGGATCCGGCGATGATGGTATGCCTTGTTACCGCGCTCGTGCGGAAACCAACTCCCCCGGGTAATATCGCATACAATTATGTCCACCGAAAAAGAAAGCATGCATTATGCATAATACCCACCCCCACATCCTTCCGCAGCTGTTAAATCATGTCCCAGGCTTGGTTAACTCTGCAAATGATAGGGATCATTTCTACCACTCCAATGCGTCAAGTATCATTTGTATTATTATTGTTGTTGTTATTATTATTTTACTTCTAATTCCACATGGTTTATAACGTTGTCGGCAGGGTTCGTCGATATATTATTTACTCTTGTACTAGGATATCGATCGGCGGGTTGCCTCTTCCCTGTAAAGAGAGTTGAGCTACGAACTCGAGAGGGTCGCACCCTGCCAAGCGTTGGCATAATAGAGCATGACGATCGGAAACTCGTTGACATAGAGCACACTTTATTTCCTTAATTGTTTATCATAATATTCATTTAGCATTGACCGAAATTGTATATCGTACGTTCTTCATCAATCGGAGTTTTTGTTTTTTTTTTTTTTTTTTCGATAATTAATAGTAGTTTAAATTTAGCAGTATAAGTTTAATTAATCGTAATGTATTGTCTGAAAGTGTCACTCCTCAGCATCCCCTGGTCGTGTTTTACCTGACACCTGCGAACGCGTTATATATATATATACATATATATATATCAACCAACCAACGTGAGAGACAAGAGTTGTCGAAGGAATAAAAAAAAAAAAAAAAAAATATGGCAACAAAATAATTCGTTTATATTTACTAGTTGACGAAGAGTTGCCAGTCCGGGTCGATACTTGAGCGATGAAACGACGAATAGGCGAGCTTCTCACGAGGCAGAGTTCGAATTATTCTAACGCTTAAAAAATAAGTGAATTCCAACTTTACCGAGAAAGTCGACTATGTCGCCTCACCACTCGCATCCTGCCCGAACGCGAATGTTAGCGCTCTGCTTGTTTGCATTCTTTTCTTTTTTATGTTATTCGTAATTTTGAGTTTATCTTTTTTTCGCCAATTCAATTTGTATTTTTTTTTTTTTTTTTTTTTTGTTAGACCTCGGATGCAGAGTGACGGCTTTTTTCCTCCTTTTGCAGCGAATCGATGGAACACCGACGGAGTTCCCTCGATCCCCAAGCAGTAGAGCTGTGTACGAAAACGTCGGTGCGCTATTTTACGAACCTTTATTCGAGTACTGAGATTGACAAGAAAGTTTCACTCTGATAAACCCTATTGGCGAGGGTAACTCGAGACAGGCTTGTCGCGCACCAACGTTGTATCTCTCGTACACGGTCTTAGATTAAAGTAGAGTGCACGCGGCTTTGTCGTTGGGTTTATTATCGTTTTCGGCTCTCTCGCTCTCTCTCGCTCTCTCTCTCTCTCAATTAGTCTCTTCCCCTCTCGAGTCGTCTCTGACGTCAATTGCGTGATTCGATTAATACATTCGCCAATCGATTGCCCCCCAAACGACAAAGCTTCATGCAGAACAATATTCAACATTTAACAATAGCCAACATTTATAGAATAGGATACCGATTTAGTATGTATAATTAATTTTCAATTGTATAATTCAATTTACGTTCGGGTGACCGTTATTCAATCTCATATTCCCTTCTCAATTTCAATGTTTTCCTCATCGACACACACAATATAATTACGCTGTATCGAATATTCGGCGGACAAAATATTTGTTTTGACTAATCAATGCCATGTGTCTTTTTATGTAATTTTTTTAAATATTTTTTTTTTCGATGGTCGACTAAAACCGTGTTTCCCAAAGTTCTGTTAAATTGTTGTTATATTTCAACTTCCGTTTCAGTGTTATATTTTTTTTTAAATATTCAATGCGGGCTCCTTGCTCGTGGCCTAAACTCTCGCTAATCGTGTCGTGATTCCTATTCTGGAATTTTCGTCATTCCTTATCGATTTATGTCTTTATTGCTATCTCTCGCTCCGTCCATTCTTCGAATGGAAAAAAAAAAAACATCTCACTCGAGCTCCTCAGTACGTACACTCTCGCCCAGCCTCAATCATACCTCTCCAGTGTCATTGATTTTTATAATTTTTTTTTTTCTCGTTTTTGTCTCGCACTCTTATATTCGTTAATTGACAAAATTTGTTATTCGCGCCTTCGGCCAAGTACGATAGGTTGTTGGGCTGTCAGGTACGAAACTCGAAAGTCCCACGACTTCGAACATACTACCACGCGTATTACAATTGCAATTGCTTCACGATTTATAATTAGACCGATCGGAAACAATTGTGGTTGTTCGCCGCTTCCACTTTTTTGTTTATTTTTTTTTTTTTTTAGTAGATCTCCCGCTTATTTATTTCTCATCCTCTTGCCGTTATCTTGTGCGGTAAACCCGGTTTTTAAATTATTTTTTTTATTTACCGTTTCTTGAGATACACTGGACATATTTTATCGCTATAATCGCGATCTCTCTCTTCTGTTAATCGAGGGCAATTGTTTGTAACATTATTATTGCACGACATCGATAAAACATCTTCGAGTTTAAAAAGTGTGCCGGCCCCGACAATTGTTTATAACGTTCAAATAAAATCGTACCGAGCAAACGCGCCGTGTCTCTCGGCTCCTTTCATCTCTTAAATACCCGACTTTGTTTTGTTTCCTTTTTTTTTTATATGTTTTGTTTCTTTTATAGTCAACGACGAAACGGTGATGACAGTACATTAGCGAGATTCGTAATATCGGTGATGTATATAAGTTAATGTTATTCTTTTGTGTCTGTTTTTATCTTCGTTAGATAATATGCCCCGTGATAATCTCATCTCGATAATGAGATCAGAACTTTTTTCTTCCTTTTTTTTGAGAAAAACAACTCTTTATACTCTTTCTCTCTCTCTCTCTCGTCTACTAAACGTTACGCTAACTATTCAACGATGCCAAGACCGAGCTATATAAAACAATGTTAACTCCGATTAAAAAATTTCGGTTCAACGTTTTCCATCCTCCGATTTTTTTTTTTCTTCTCTTTCTCTTGTATTCCAATCCGATGATATTTCAACGAGAAAGAGACGATAATACTATAGTCGAAAAAGGAAAACCATAATGACGGTAGATAATTCATAATTCATAATATATAACCATCATCATCGTCGTCATTAATATCGACAATATGTATACGTGTATATATAGATTATGGGTTGTTTTTTTTTTCCTTTTTTTTTAAATCTTTTCCTCATAGATATTCTAATGTTTTATAAGTTACGCTTAGGAAATATATTCGGTCGAAGAGTACCTAAAACCACATGGCAACAGATATTATAACCAAGTTCCTTAATTACTTTCATTTTTTCTGGCGAATGAACTCTCGTCCAATGTCGGATTTTTTTGTTTTCTTTTTGTTGGTGGGGGATACAAACTATATAATTATTACATGATAATCGATTCTTCACTGGACAAATATTCCGACGCGCGCGCTCTCTCTCTCTTTCTCTCTTTAATGTAAAGAAATAGATATATATATACATATATATGTATACATACATATATATATATACCGTCCCGGCAGAGATAATGAAGGAATCGGTTTTCTCAATACTACGAGAACCGATCGACAGGCCCCCCCCTGAATCAGCATAGTGGACGAAACTAATCGATTATTCGTTTACGCGGAAGCGTCGATTGTATTTAATAAAAATAATTTACTTGACAAATAGACAAGATAAAACGAGAAAAACGACGCTACAGAAAGGCATCGCAATGACCGGTTCGATGAGTAAATCATTGACGGAAAAATAATTAAAAGAATCAAAGAATAAGTAAATTACAAAACAACCCCGCCAACGAAGATAAAGCGTGACAAGGGACTTCGTGGAAGAGATTCGCCGTCATTCACTTGCTTCGAAACTAAAATTCTAGCTTTCGTACCTTAAAAAAAAATAAAAATAAAAAAACAAGAACGTAGCTCTAGCAGACGACTTTGAAGAAATGAATAGAAAGTATTTTAAACAATTGGAAAACGTCGTTCAGGAATGAAATAGTAACTACGAGTAAGTAAATTGCTTTTCGCCGATTAAACGTTAACGCAACGGCTTATTTCACACGTGTAATTAATACGCGTAACTAATGTAGTGAATCACTTCGACTCTAAAATTGTAATTTGTTACAGCGCCAACCCCAAATATAAATACACCAAACGAACAAATTCAACAACGTGCGAACGATCGTTTCCCACTTCTACTTTATATCGATAAAACGCGATTTTATTTTTTTTTTCAATTATTTTTATCTTTATGTTTTCTGTTCTTCGTGTGAATTGTGGCAATGCATGTAGAGCGTTTTGTAAAAAGAAATATAACAAGCCCACAAATGGAAAACGTATAAATGAAATCGGGGTGGGCGTTTTTCGATACACCGTCAAACCGTGAGTTGCGTCATGGAGGTTACTGCATAGCGTTGTTCAAGTGCATTTGCGTCTCGGTATTTAGTTCGTTTCGCGTGTTCGCATATGTGTGTCTGTGTATCTGTGTGTGCCTTCGAAAAGTTTCTTACTTCGGTAAAAGACACTATAACATTTCATATATATATATGTACATTAACATGCGTATAGAGGGAATAGATTATTCGGGGTTTTGATAGAGAGAGATAGAGATTTTCTTTTTCTTTTTTGCATTATCATCTTGTAACTCGGGAATAATCTCCATGGATTCGTATAGGGAAGCTTCGAAACCATAACGTGGAACGTTGATGTGTTATAATTTTTCTTATCATTTTTTTTTTCTTCGTGTTTTTTTTTTTTTTTTTTCTTGCTTTCTTTTTTTTTCTTTCTCTAGTAGGTTACGAGCGTAGACTGTTGTTTGGTGGTAGACGCGAATGAACGAATGCTGCAGGGTCTTTGGCATCGGGGTGGTCGATCCACGGCTTAGGGTAAAGGATTAACCACCTGGACGTAAGTCACCGGAAAGTAGCCTGTACGCCCATTCACGCTTCCCTCGTACCAGTTGTCATCGATCTTTTGGATCAATGTGATCGTGTCGTTTTCCTAAAAACGACGCAATTTTACTAATAACTGTAGGGTAGGTTTTTCGCGACTCTAAAGCTCGGAGCCTCTCGAGGCTAATGTTCGAGCTTCTGGGCCGGAGAGACCCCAACTTTAGAGACGCGAGGCATGAATGTCCTTCGAGGTGTTCGAACGAGTGAATGACCTCGTTTGTGTCGCCAAAATTTCATTTCTCGTCGATGGCGTTACACGCACGGCTTCGAAAACAAAAAAAATATTGTCCAAGCTTCGAGCTTGAAAATACATTTTTTTTGTTCGGTCATCGATCAAACGAAACTTCGACGGGACCAAGAGATATTCACTTCCGCTCTGTGTACAATGGTGTATATACCTTGAATCCAAGCTCTCCAGGATTCTCAGGCTCGAAATCGTAAAGCGCCGTGCAGCACGGCTGCCTTGGCATTGGCGTCCTTGCGGGCGACTTGCTCGGCGACGGCAGCGGCGATGCTGAAATTACGTGCTCGAGTGAGGTAAACTTGCGTGACTACTTTAATCATGCAAAACTACTCTTCGCGACGCTATCCAACGTACGAAATAAACAGTTCTGCCGGAGGGCAAATTTTAATGAAAGCATGAAGCATGGAGCTAGGATGGAGCTAGCGAAGTGGAAACGTTGGGTATGAGTATACACATAAATCGAGTTTTGCGTTTGTTCGAGGATTAGTTTGTACGAGTACGAGGCAGAGGATAGTGAAATTCACAGCCAAAGTTTGTGCATGCCGGACGAGTTAGTTTGAAGTAAAAAAAAAAAAAAACGACTTCTCAATTCCCCAGTCCCTCGGTTTCGACAACTATATGTACTTTCCTCCTTCTCAAAGATTCGTAATGGAAAAAACTAACGAAAAAGAAAACTGCTAGGACCCCATGCAAAATTTACCATTGGCTGATTGCGGCGGGTTTCCGGCCGGAAATAGCTCGAGCTGCGAGCGCTTGCCGTCCCCCTGGACGGGAGACCCGGCTCGACTTGACCCTACATTGTGTCAGGACAGACATTCAAGTATGCGAAAAATATACACACACATAGCACAGTGTGTAAATGTGAGTTTGTGTGTTACATAGATGTGAGAATGTTTATTGAAGATTATGGAGCAACGAGCGCTCTTCGTTCGGACATGAATTTTCCGAACCAGGAAAAAAAAGTATCATGTAAGACTCATGGATCGTGTGAGTAAAATCGGTAGGGCGTATTTTTTTGTTTGTTTGTTTGTATAATAAGTGTATGAAATACGCTCTCCTGATTTTAGCCATGCACGATAGTCATATGCTATGATACAGTGTGAAAAATATTGTACATTTGATGCACCGGACAGGAAGTTTTTATGCAAAAACTGTTACATTACATTTAATGTATAATTCTGATGAAAAATTAATAGACTTTTACAGTGAAATTAAGGTTAATGATTAAAATTAAAGTGTACACAATTGTACACGAAATTCATTACACCAGTTTATGCATAAAAACTTCCAGTACCAGCACATTAAATTTCATTCGATTTTTTTTTTTTTTTTTACAATCTAGAAGAAATTTTGCCAGATACGACCTCATATGATTCACATATGATTCATTCATGTTAACATATGACTGTCTACGATCATTTTTTCCTGGCGAACGAAAAGTCAAATGTTGTGTCGTCACGATGAAAGTTCACCCAGATTTATCGAACTTCTGTTGCCCCACTATCTTCAATTACTCGGGCGTGGTGTGTGTCAAGTGCAAAGTTTCACAAGAATATTCTGGATCGAGAGGGTTGATTAATTAGGTAGGTTCCGAGATAAAGATTTCATTTGTTTCTCGGCAAACAATAGAAAGTTAGTGTGCCGCAAAAGGGGGTGGGGTGGGGGGGGGGGGGGGGGGGGGTGCATCGGAGCTCAGAGGACGGATGATAAGAATAGAATGCAGAGAATAGAGATCTTTTTCCACTCGCAGGCCACGAAGACGTCGCGCGGCGACGGGAAATAGTAGTATTGACATTAAAACAGTTAGACATACAGCCCTCCGTAACCCCGTTATTTAGATATTTTTTGCATCTTTCGTTAAAATTGTTTCTCTGTAAAGTCTGTATATTATGTGTTTTACCGTGTACGAAGAAGTTCCCACCGTTCATGGCGTCCGACGGTAAACCCTCGACGTTCAGATCGGCGAGGGTCTTCGGTATAAACTCCAACTTCGGCCTGTTCGCTGCTTCGTCCTTCCTGAAATTACGGAATCGCCGATCGTGATGTAATACATAGAGGACTCGCTGCGTTGGGCGTGAAGCGGATAATTGAGGGACGACAGGAGGAGCGTGGAAACTTACTTCTCCAAAAGGGTTTCCGTGAGAATCTTGAGGATCTCGGTGCACTGTTGATGATACTCGAGTAGCGCCTCGCTGAAAGTAGCCAGCTGGGCGACTTGTTCCACCTGTAAAACCTAAAGGGTAAAATATTGTTCCATTTGGCAATAGACCATGTGTGTTTGTTGTGAGGAGTCGTCTTCCAGCATTTTTGCTCTCGTTTATCCTCGTTCTCGTTTCTCTATTCTTTTCTTTCTTGTTCGTTTTCTTTTTTTCTTTTAATTTTCTTTCTAAGTTTCATTACTCAAAACTCACGTCATTTTCCAGCAAGTTGAACATGCCCACTTGAGCGAGCTGTAGACTCTCCGCGAATTTTTCCTCCGCTTGGCGTATTTCATCGTCTGAAACGTGAGAACCTGTACGCAAACGTTGCGCCGTCGGATCATTAAAAAGTGCACTACTGGGTTGCTGCAGTCCTATAAAACTATTTTTTTTTTTTTTTAACTTATTTCTAGCTTCGATTACACTACAAACTAACGAATGCACAAACGTTAAAGCTAAAGCGTCGTTGTAGCATCGATCAGCTTATAACACTTCCGCTTTTCAGGCATTCGAGTTATAATAAAGCAAAGCTCAAAAAAGAAGCATGCGAATAGAACAAAATAACCCTTCGGTATTCACCAAGTTTTCCTTGCATGCATTTTTTTTTTCTTTTTTTTAGATAGGAGTTATAACAGACATAAAAAAGAATAGAGCTTCCGGTCGGTAACTGGGGCACGCAGCTTGGAAAGTCTTCAATAAACCGTACACGATTACAGCTGCACGTTCGTGACGTAACTTCGGGGCTGTAACGAGCAACTATGAAATTTAACGGGCCGACGCTATCTGTATATTAAATTCCTTCCACGTTTATTCCTATCTCAAAAGAGCAACTACCGGGTAGCATACAGAGAAACATACGAGTACCACGGTGCAATTCGTTTGAAATACCGACAACAAGATTGCATGCAAACGCGACGACAATTTACGACATTCAAGCGCTACTTACCCGGCTGCGGGGCAGGGTGCTATCTGTACACAGGGAATTAGCCGCAATTCGGAATATAATAATAAGACTCCCGTCGCTAATAACTGTAGCAGGCCTTAACAAGACTCGGTGCTGAAATGGTTCGCATCAATCGCGCGGGAATGTCGATAACAAGCTTTACCGAAAAGCGTTACACGAGAGTTTCTTGGTCTAAAACAGGAGATATATTCGGACAAGCCGATTCTCGCGAGAAAAAACCAAAACTGACGATTCGATGACGCAAATAATAATTAATTCAAATTTACGTGGATGCATCGACTTAGGAATGATTTTAAAGATGCTTCACACGTACATTCCCAGCCAAAAGTGAGATTCCGTGAGAATGTGAACACTTCCTATTGGTACAACGATCTGAAAAAATCGACTGTATTAAAGGCGCCAAGAACATTGATTTTGCATAATAATAATGTCAAGAAGTGATTAAGAAATTGCTAAGAAAAATTGTTCAAAAAATCACAAAAAAAGTTCACAATTTCTTTACATTTTTGAATTTTCCGTTCCTGACATTTTTTTTAAAAGCCATAATGACGGATCTGTTGGTGCAATCGCCTCAAAACTTTTTGTATGTACTGTGGAATCGTTATACGGTAACATATCCCAAATATGTGTCTCGACATCGATTTTTCAAATTCGCGAAAAGAAAAAATTTCAAATGTAAGAAAATTCTGAAAAAATGCATGTGAATTCTAAAAAAATCGAGGAATTCATTGAAAATGAGAAAATAAAAGGTTTGCTGATTCTTTGTTTTAACAATTTGTTTTTCAAATAATTTGTTGATAACTTTTTATCATTATTATTATGCAAAGTGAAAGGTCTCGACATAATTAACACGGCTGATTTTTTCAGATTTTTTTTTACATATAGCCAAGTACTGAAATTTGTATCGAACTAAACTTTTGGTTGGGAACGTATATGTGATGCGTCCTTAATAGGAAACTGAACCTATCGTCGAGTATTCACAAGTGTTGGGACACGATGTTAAACCACACATACCCGCGTACGGAGTCGGTGTGCCAGTTCTCGCCGGGCTACCGAAGTGCGGGCTCGATTCCCTCTTCCCGACCGCTAACGCAATCATCGCCATGCATCGTTCGCAGAAAACAGACAACAAATCGTGCAAACCGAGATTGACACATGCTCCTCAACGATAATACCATCGACAGGTGCCGTCGACAAGGCCCAGAGGTGAAAAATATTTCACACAGGTTACGGCGAAGTTCGAAGATCATTGAATTACCTTTAGCCTGACGTCTTCGCTTGCAATCGAAATCGAGCCTTCGGCCTTGGAGTTTCTTTCGATGATGCTGAAAATACGAATGTCCGTCGGTTAATATTCCTGTGTCGTTTCGACGGCCAGATCGGCGAAGAGATATTTGCAAAGTTTATCAAATATAAAAATCGCGAACTCACCATAACTTCTTTGAGGTCCTTGGTCTGCAGATGGTGCAGGGGCTCCAAGAAGTTCTGCTTTATGTTGTCGTCCAGAGAATACTTTACGTCGGCCATCTGTCTCATAGCCTCGCCCATCTCGATCAACGCCACACCTGCGGAAAAAGACAAATCGGATACATCGTAAATCTTTTGATCTATAGAATTCTACCTTTAACAGTGCCAGAGGCCATACTCGTCTAAACTCTAATGAAGCTCTGATAAAAAAATAAATAAATAAATACTAAGTGAAACTAATGAAACTCAACAATTTCTTGTCATTTTTTTTTTTTTTTTTTTTCAATAATTTAACCTCGTAATTGCAGTCGCTGTTTCGAACGCGTTTTCCCTACCAAATACGCTGTCCTCGCCCATTTTCTTGCCGTACATCAGCATGCAATCGCCGAGCACACCCTCGGGCTGTGGATAGGTCGAGGCTTTCGCCTGGCCGCTGAGCTTGCTGATACCCTTTACCGCTGCCATCTTCGCTCTCGCCGTTGGATTTGGCTGAAGAAATTCTTTCGTCTTCAACTGTAGTTCCTCAACGAGCTCGCACGTGACGTCTGTTTTCTACGAAGCGTTGAAAAAAGAAAAGAAATTATGCTTTAGTATTGCGTACAGTGAGTTTTACACTACATAGAGGTCGCTATGCACAGTACTTTAAAAGCTACAATCGATATATATTTTTTTTTCGATCGTTACTCACGATCCACAGTGTAATACATACGTACGCCACGGTCACGCAAGCTGTCAACGCGATTCGAAACAAGCAAATATCCTTCTATCTAACCCGTCAGACTGTTGTTCTATTCATCCCCCAGCCCGACCGCAGCGGCCAGATAAAAGGCAAGATTCCCCGATCCAAAAGTAATTCACTCACCCTCTCCATGTCCACGAAGTCGACGTCGAGCTTTGTGCCTTCCGCGCCGCCCATCTTCTCTGTCATGTACTGCGGACAAAAGAAAAGAAAATATAGATGAGTAAAGAAGATTAAGGGAATATATAAAAGTAACAGACAGTACAACTTTGTGTAATCACTAGAATTTGTTGTGCAAACGTCTTCGGTAGTTTCAGAACATCCCCTTACGAGTCCGACAATTTTAAGGGCATAGACGTAACACGGTCTTAAACCAGAATGTGTTTCTACTTTTTTTTTATTGTCTTGGAATTACGATGTGCTAATGGTTACCGAAACACGGTTGACTCTTTGATATTCTACATTGCTTTAGTTGGATAAAGATCAACATAGTTTCAAAATATTTTAAATCCTTTCTTCTCCGAAACAGTTTTGTATAATAAAACACGGATCGCGGAGCTCACTGCGTATTTGATTGACGCAGTGAGACCCGCAAGTCACTTTTCAATTTATAGAATCGTTTCGGAGAAAAATTGATTCAAAATTTTGACTCTGTCTCTCACGCTCTCATGCGTGTTTAGTTTAATTCACCTTGAATTTTGGGACTTCCTACACATTTTTACTATATAAAAAAAAAAAAAATGCAAAGTGAATTTAAAAATCTGAAAAAATTCATAGGCATTCAGAAAAGTGACATTTCATTTTTTTTAAGTTAGGTTTCCGGGAGCTTTGTTGAACAATTTTATTTTTCATCAATTTCTTAATAACATTTTGGAATTATTATCATGCAAAATTAATCTTTTCAGCACCTTTAATATGCTTGATATTTTCAGATTTTTATACCATCGAGAAGTGCTTGCACTTCTCTCTCGTATCTCTGAAACTTATGCGAAGTGAACACTATTCGAAAGGACTACCTTGATAGCCCGGTATACCCTCCCGCACATGTATACATCGATGTAAAAACGGCAATTATGACGGCATTATGACCCATGTATGATCATAATAAATACATAAGTACATTTTATATACAGTAGAACGTGGGATAAAATAAGGAATGAAAATATGTGTGAAGAAATGTAGGTGCGATATGTACAAATTATATTAACGAACCATATTAGTTGTACGAGATTATATCGGTATCTGTAGTTACACCCAGAAAAAATATTTATTCAAATCAAATAAATTTCGATCTTCGAATGACGTTTATTAAGATAAAAGAAATGTTTCGTTGCCTTAACAAAATCTTTATTAGATTCAAATAAAGGCTTTTCTTTACTTTCAGTAAAAAAATTTATTCGAAGTGACTATTTATTGATTTGTAGCGGCAGTATTTCACATCACCTTAAGGAAAGGCTAAGCGCGTATGAGTGCGGGAGAGACAGAGTGAAAATGTTGAATCCATCTTTCTCCCAACCGATTCTATAAAATGAAGAACTAATTGTGGGCCTTACTGCGTCAATCAAATACGCAGTGCGCCCGCGATCCGTTTTTTATTTTAACAAAACCATTTCGGAGAAAAATGGATAACAATGGATTACCAGTGAACAATTGTCTTTTCTTTCTTTTCTTTCTGTCTTTTCTTCCCAAAGCCGTGCATCGACGGAGACTTGCCAAAGATGAAATTCGACGTCGTGCAGATATCTTCAGGGTCGTAACGATTAACCTCTTGATTGCGGTCGCTGTTTCGAAGGCGTTTTCTCTACCAAATACGCTCGGGGAAGTTCATTTAGAGAATGCAATTCCACAAGTGAACAATTTTTTTTCTCCCTAAAGCCGTGCACCGATAGAGACTAGCCGAAGATGAAATTTGATGTCATGCAGATATCTTCAGTTTCATAAAATACTTTGAGATTATGTTGATCTTTAGCCCCGCCTTAAGTATGTTATTTCTCGTCTCCAAATTTCCATTATCCGAATAATCGTTAATTCGAACTAGGCTATACTATACCGAGATGCAGATCATCGGTACTCTACTCTACCGACGATAATCGAGGCTCTACTGCGCCGAAAAAAAAAAAATGAAAATTAAGCAGTTTCTCTTTGCCCCCGAAATCGGTGGCGAATCTCCCCTTAACATTTTCTTATCGTCCTTTGCACCCCGTATTTTAATCAATTTCCTTGAAACACGGTCTATAATCCTTCCCCTATAAGAGGGGTCATGACAGAAGCGATTCTTAGCAGCAGGTCGATTCTTCTTCGTTTCGCCTCAGTCGCCCACGCATTTGGTCTCTTCTCGTCGTCACTCCCACACTCTCTTCCCTGCGGGTTCGCGAGTGTGGGTGGCCGTGTGGGTAAGCTCTCTTCGCGCCCGTTGCCAGTCAACGATGAGGCTGCCGGAGATTTTAGCAACCGAAAGGACAAACCTCGGATCAATATCCGAGCGGTCGCGGGGCTGCACACGTTTCATCCGGCGCGCCGGCACACAACGTGTGTGTGCCGGCGGAACTCAGAGAAAGCGTTGTACAAACGCGAAAGCCCCTCCGAGCAACCCTCGCTGCGAAGCGGCGTTCTCTCGCGCAGAGTCGGAAGATAATCTTTATTTATTATTATTTTTTTTTTTCATCTCGCATCATCGTATTCGGGCGCCAGCATCGGCGCCGGGGATGGTCGTTGAAGAATGAAGAGACGGAAAAAATAGAATGAGGGTCGACGAGAACGAGTGGAGGGCCTCGCGGAGGAAACATTCGAGATAGACAGAAATTCGCCCTAGAAAGTGTGACGATAGGGACGAGTGCCTCGCTGGATCAATAGAGAGTGGGATTCTCTACGCGAATTCAAACTCACACTCCGAGTGCTCCGGCCGCCGCCGCCGTTGCCGCCGGTCCCGGCGACTCCGACGCGACGCGTGATGCAACATCTTGAGAGACGAGGGTAGCTGGAGGGTACGGGCGCAGAGCCAACGGAACCGTAAAGGAAGCCGTCGACGAGCGAGTCGGTGCTAAGTTCACCGAGTCTTCTCGGGGGGAAAAAAAAAAATCGATAACACTATGCGTATATTATTATTATTTTTATTATTATTGTCGCTGTAAAGAAAATTTCTGTGAAATTTAATGCAAGGGTACTGGAAGTTCTTGTGCATATACTGGTACAGCAAATTCCGTGCACCATTGTGATGAAAAATTAATGTACAGTGTATGAAAAACTTTAGAAGTTACTTTACTTTTATTAATTTACCTTAATTTTACTGGGGATGTACCTTAATTCCAATGATTTACTTTAATATCGCTATAAAAGTAGATTAACTTGACATCACAATTGTACATATGATTTAACCCTTTATAAGTCATACCACCCGAAATCGTACCGAAACGGGACTAAGGGACGTGGAGTGGGGTCCAAACTGTAAAAAAAAAACGGTTTTTTATTTAACACCGCTTTAAGACCACCATGTTCTACGTATAGGTCCATTACTTTGGTGTTAAAAGCAGTGTAAAAAATGCGGTATAAAATCAGTGGTACTTAAAGAACGTACGTTCTAACACTAACAGTGTACGGTAACACCGAAGTGTACTCCTAAGTGAGTAAAAAGGGTTTAAACGGTTGAAGTAAATATGAAAGTTGTGATATAATAGATCGCGACTAATTATTGCCCAACATTGTAATTACGTGGTACATCATGATAATTACAAATGAAAAAAAAAAAGAATATTAATGAAAAAAACGCTACGATCACGAATATCTATGGTGGCGAATTGCCTGAGATGAGATTCGAACTACCCCTAATGCTCATTCCTACCTAACTATGCCTACTACCTAACACGGTTTTTTTTTTTTTTTTTTATAATGCTAATTTCAGAAATATGAACATTATTAAAGGTACGAAGGTGGAAATAATATATGAAAAAGTAACCTATGCTTAACGGGGAAGTAATTAACTCTTGCCCTTTGAGGTAGGGTCTTGCAGTTATACGATTGCATGGGCGCAGTAGTCCCGATAAAAGTACTTAGTACATTGTGTCTTTGGTTATTGTGGGCATTAACCCTTTGTATTGCTTCCGTATCTGCGGATCTTGTTACGGGGAAAAATGACAAGAAAAACCCCCACTAAGTTTTGAACTACCTAACACGTTACCGACTACGCTATTGCTTATTTGCGAATTTCTCTTATTCAAATTCTGTATAAGCTACTTGGGATATCAATGGTCATACACTATTGCGTCATTCAGATAATAATTACACGGCATGATTATGTATGTACTTGTATATTTTTTAATTGTACTATTAAAAATAATTATCAAAAAAATTTTTCTTAAAATCAACAATTGATATTCAATTAAATGATAATTATCAGTGCTTTAAAGTATCCGTTTTTCCTTAAGTCT
This sequence comes from Exephanes ischioxanthus, assembly GCA_958510785.1. Classification (NCBI taxonomy): domain Eukaryota; kingdom Metazoa; phylum Arthropoda; class Insecta; order Hymenoptera; family Ichneumonidae; genus Exephanes; species Exephanes ischioxanthus. The sequence goes on from OY294019.1 coordinate 18,350,043, forward strand.
GATTTAGTTGAAATTTAGGTCGCCGATTTCAAAAATGAGTTTCAAATCTTTCAAATCTGAAATCCCAAATTGGGGAACCGGGACGCTTCTCGACTAAAAATACCGTTTAGGGGTAAAGACACCGGTCAGTGCGTATTTGACACCATTGAATGCATATTTGAAACTTAAAGTTGTGGTTAGATGCACCACATCTTAGAGATGTTATCAGTTAACACAGAATTGTGTTCAAGTCTATGAAAATTACACCATTAACTGATATCGTGGTTCATAACACAATTTGGTGTGAGGATTTATTAGAGTACACCGCGTTACAGGTTTACTATATGTTCGGAGTATTTTTCACTGCAAAATGGTGTTAATTTTAACACCGGTTTTTTTTTACCCCTCACACCATCGCAGTTTACACCGCATATTTCTTACAGTGGTTGCTATAGTAGGGCCTAAGAGTGGGGATAGAGGTGTGACTGATAAAGGGTTAATGTACAAGTTTTTGCATAAAAACTTCCAATCCGGTATATTATTTCTATATAATTTCCGATTCTTTTTACCGTACTTATTATTATTATTATTATTATTATTATTATTATTATTCCATTGTCGTTATACTCTATATAATTAAGGCCAATTATAAATGCGAATGGTACAATAGCTATCGAAGGATGCAATAAAGCAAAAGGACGGCGAGTAGCGCCGTTACGCGTGTGGAAACAATATCCGGTTTTGGTTGGATCGAGTGTATGCGGTGGAGGGTTGCATTTGCAAACGGAGGGCAACGGTGCGAAGAGGGTTGAAAGGCAGAGCAGCAGTAGGATGGTTGAGGTTTTGCCAGGGGACTGCCAGGGCGATCCAGTGCCACAGATAGGCGAGGCGACTCGGTGGCGTGCCAAAGCGTTATCGCACATAGAAATCGCGGAACGCGCGAACGGGGCGTTCGATAATGGACGAAAGGGAACCGGGTCGTCGGGACTCCGTTTTTTTTTTCCCTTCCGCTCCCGATTGCTCCCCCTCGAGGCTCTCTTAATTCTCTACTTTTCTCCCGTTCACTCGCGAGGATGAAATTTGTCTGGGTTCGTAAATCATCCCAAGATTGCGAATCCGCAAACCAGCGAGTGAGCGGTGAAGTGTTCGGTTGCTATTCGCAGCCGACACTGCTGTGTGAAAAAAAAAAATCACTCAGGTTCTTTCTCCAAAAAGGTCCGTGCGAACGCGATTGCCTTTATGCACAATGTTCCAATGCTCGGACGCTTAAACTTTCACGTACCGGATACTCGTTCAACGCGGACCTAGAATTTGCCAAGACGTAACCTTCGAACGATTCGAATAGCGAGTTAATAATAATAAAGTGGAATAACAAGTCTAAAAAAAAAATTGTAAAAATTCTCTGAGGTACCTTGAAGTGTTGTTTTTTTCATAACGCATAAGACAATTTATTACGAACATCCGTATCGTTTTTGTACTTAAAAGAGGAGGCGTGGTCGTTTGCAATCGGCAAGAAGTGCCCGGTACTTGAAGGGTTAAGAGCATCCCCAGATTCCAGGAATCATTGACTGGTTAAGAACAAATTTTTTGTAAAAATGACGGAAAGCAATTTCGAACTGATAGTTTCTGGCTTCCAAGACACATCGATTAACTACAAGGAGGCAAATGTTTGTTTAATTACGGAAGAAAACAACAAGAGAGTGCAGATGTACCAGTCTCCGGACGCGGTTTTTCGACACGTCCCTGTATTCGGACACTGTATGTAACAATATTTCGGATAATCACAGATTTCGAGAATTCTGATGTGCGAACTCAACTAGTTCATATTAACTAAAAGAATTTATTTGCCATTTATTAATTAAATTAATGAAGAAATTATATTTACGCGGAACAATACTAAAGATAAGCTACGCAGAAATCTGCACTGTAAAAATAAATTCAAAATTTAATGTACGAAGCTTGAAATTTGCTTACATAACTTACATGCACTGAACATTAATGTACTTTTTTTGTAAAATAAAATAACCAGATATCAAAATTACAAATCTCTTGCCCGAAATTCTCAACAATTTTCATTAAAAATACAAATTTTACCGTAAAATTGCAACACCCATGTGTTTGAAATTTCAGAAACAGTTTATGGAAAAAAGCTCCCAATACCGTTCATTAATTATCCAACAAAATTTTTTACAGTATTGCCAACCTAACTTCTTAAAACTGTCCAATTATTGCGTCACGTATCTAGTAACACTTGTACGAACTTCCGGACGCTATATCGCCAGCCTTTTAACAAAATGCAACAATAGAAAATAATTTAGGCTTAAATCTTGCACAACTTTCTTCCGTTCATCAAATAATATTAGTAGCTGCGATTACGAGTGTCAAACTGGATTTCTAAAACTCAAATTCGGAATGAATCGAATCTCCATAGGAGTGTCCGGCGACTGGGACGTCTTCGAGCATTGGCGCTCTACATTTATACAGTGGTTGATAATCAAACATTGGAAAAACTTCCGTTTCCGAAAAAAAAAAAAAAAAAAATTGAGACGGATAAACACTGCATCGTCGCATTTGAAGCTTCAGCGATCGGGGGCTCCGAAGCTGAACATCCGAGCTTTTTCGAGAAACGATTAAACTGTACGATAATCGCCGAGGTGGCTCGTATATAGAGTTACGGGCAAGAGGGTTTGCTCGGTACAATAGTGGATGGTAGTACAGTGATGCACCGTTCAATTGTCCTCTCCACGGCTCTCCCGCTAGAGACCCTGACCCATATCCGCGAGTGACCCACATTGCGCTTGGTTCGCGTTTGGGGGGGAGCGGGGAGAAGGGAAGTGTGGAAGTCGTAGCGGGCTCTGTAGGGGAGAGCGGGGCAAAATGGCACACCGGGGCAAAACGGGCTGAGACAAAACGCAATTCTCCAATAACTTTGAAATGGTGGCGATGGTGGTACGTGGGGCAAAACGGGTTTAAAAATCCGGATGTATCGTTGGGACAAAATTGGGCATCCAAAAATTATTGGAGAATTGAGTTTTGCTCTCACAGTCCCGTTTTGCCCCGCTGTGCCATTTTGCCCCGGTCTCCCCTATATATACGGCTCCTCTACGCGTCCACCGAGCTCTCTTCCTTACGCGAAATAGGTTGCCTCGACCTGCTATCATCCCGTTCTTCCAACGTCGAGGATTCGACCTACATCGAGGTTCACTCTTCGCCCCTCCCCAACATTCTCAATTTTTTTCATATTCAAAATTTTTTAATCATGTCGGATAGTTACGGTCTAGTTCACCATAACACGAAACCCGCATCGCCCGAGGACCACAGAGATTGTATCTTCCCATGTAGACAAACGTCACGACATGGAGCAGTTGGCGATTGTCTATCTGGGTTATGTACGCCAAGACAGCTTTCCATGAATTTTTTTTTTTTAGTTTTCTACTCTACAATGGCTTTTGCTGAAGATGTACGTGAAAACATCTCAACTGATTTTCGGAACTGGTGAGCATTAAATAAAATCTTGGTCGCCCTCAGGGGCTCTGATTGTTCTTCGCCCTCCAAGAATCAATTCCTAACTAGTCTGACGCTTCGTAATAGGCGCTCCCGGGAGCGTTATCAGAAACTCGGCCCAATTATAATAAGTTATTATTAGGCCCAGTTTCTCCGGATCTAAGTATCTCCGAGGGACAAAAAAAATTCTTTATTGATCGAGAAATTCCGCTGTGCGATTCGCAATTATGTTTCTTTAATAATCGTGCCGAGAATTTTTTATATTGGAAAAAAAATGTAATCTTATCGGATAGTTACGGTCCAGTTCACTAAAGTATTAAGCCCGCATCCCTCGTGTACCAGGAAGATGGTATCTTATGTACGCCAAGATAGTGCAGCTTCTCATTAATTTTTTTTTTTTTTTACTTTTCCACTCTCTGCAACGGGTTCTCAGTAAAATGGCACGTGAAAAGGTCTTAAGTAGCTGTAGAAACTGGTGGGGAATTAAATAAACGCTCGCTCCACTTCCGAGACTGCGATTGTTCTAAGTCCTCCAAGGATCAATTCCTATCTGGTCTTGCTCACAGTAAGGGGCGTTCCCGGGGGCCTTATTATTATTAGCCTAAGTTTCTCCGGGTTAAAGTATACCCGAGGGGCAAGAGAAGTGCTTTATCGATAAAGGAAATGCGTCTGTGCGATCCACCATTATGTTTCCTCGATAATCGAGCCAAGAAGACACAATAAGGAATCGTCGTTAAAGCCTTTTAGTGTCCAACCGGTGATCCGATACACTTGCCAGAAACGATCCATGACTAGGGAGTTTATCGAGCATCGCGTTTTTCCAACGTCGAGAATTTGACCTACATCGAGATTTACACCCCCCCCCCAACCCAGCACTTTCAAATTTGTTATATTCGGAAAAATGTTAATCGTATCGGACGGTTACGGTCTAATTCACTAAAGTATCAAGCCCGCATCTCTCGAGTACCACAAAGATTGTACCTTATGTACGCTAAGTCAGTGCAGCTTTAGGTTTTTTTTTTTTTTTTTTTACTTTTTTGCTCTCGGCAACGGGTTCTCAATAAAATTGTCCATGGAAACGTATTGACTAGTTTTAGAAACTGGTGGGAAAATAGAATAATCAGCGGCTCGGTGGGCACCGCCGAGCCGCTGATCATTCTAGGTCCCCCCAAGGATCGAGTATATTTCCTCAATAATCGAGCCAAGAGACGAAATAAGGAACCGTCGTTGAAGCCTTTCAGTGTCCAATCGGTTATCCGATACACTTGCCAAAAACGATCTATCGCTGGGGAGTTTATCGAGCATGCCGTTCTTCCAACGTCCGGAATTTGACCTACATGAAGATCAACCCCCCCCCCCCCCCCCCCCCCCCCACCCGCTACACTCGCCATTTTTTTATATTAAAAAAATGTTAATTATATCGGATAGTTACGGTCTAGTCTAGGTCACTAAAGTATTGAGCCCAAATCCCTCGAACCCCCCCAAAAATCGTATCGTACGTGCGCCAAGATAGCGCAACTTTTCATTATCCTTATTTGCTTTTTTACTCGCTGCAACGGGTTCTCACTAAAATTGTCCGTGAAATCTTCTTAAGGGCATGTGATACATACGTATAGATGCTCCGATGGTAACAAATCGCTTTCCCTATTTTCTCCGTGATGGTTGATGCTTCGACCAAAATCAAATTAGGTTTTTGTAGGCAATAGATATAAGTATGAAAACCTAATTTGCTTTTGCTCGTCGTATCAATCGTTTTGGAGAAAATAGGGAAGGCGATTTGTTGCCGACTGAGTCTGTACCACATGCCCTTAACTAGTTTTAGAAACTGGTGGGAATTAAATAAACGCTCGCTCCCCCGCCGCGCCTCTGATTTTCTAGGACTCTCAAGGCTCGATTCGTGACTAGTCTGACTCTCCGTACGAAGCGTTCCCGGAGGCCTTATTATTAACCCAAGTTTTACCGCGTCAAAGTATCTCCGAGGTAAAAAAATGTTTCATCGATCGAGGAAATTTGTGGGATTCGTGATTATATTCCTTCAATAATCGAGTTAAGAATTTTTTATATTTAACAAAAATTTAATCATATCTGAAAGTTCCGGTCTACTTCACTGAAGTACACAAGAAGGGGTATATAAGATACACAAAGATTGTATCTTATATACCCCAAGATAGTGCAATTTTTCATTATTTCTATTGCTTTTCTACTCTCTACGATGCGTTCTCACTAAGATTGTACGTGAAAACGTCTTGACTAGTTTTAGGAACACTAGTGGGAATTAAATGAACGCTCGGTCACCCTCCGAGCCTCTGATTGTTTTAGGTCCCCCAAGGCTCAATTCCTGACTAGTCTGACTCTCCGTAAAAGGCGTTCCCGGGAGGCCTTATTATTATTAGCCCAAGTTTCTCCAGGTGAAAGTATCTCCGAGGGGAAAAAAATGCTTTATCGATCGAGAAAATTCGTCCATGCGCCTAGCGATTATATTTCTTCAATAATCCGATCGTCATTCAAGCCGAGCTGGGGTCGACCTAGAATAACTAAGTGTTCTGCCGCTCAAGTATCGAAATGTGGATGGTCCGTGGATACAATTAGTGGATCCTCGCATATCTCCTTCCTCGAAATTACGATGTCTTGGAATCGCGATGTGCTAATGGTTACCGAAAGATGTCTGACACTGTGATATTCTGCTTTAGATTAGTAGCGTGGAAATTGTTTGCACGGCTCAATGGCACACTATACACTCTCACACATAAATCGATGTAAAAGGACATGACCCGTACATGATAATAATACCAAAAAAAAATAAAAACCATCGTGCCAAGAACAAAAAATAAGGAATAGTCATCAAAGCCTTTTTAGTCTCGAACCGACACACCGACGATCCGACACACTTGCCATAAACGATCTATCGCTATGGAGTTTATCGAGCTCGTGTATCGCCTTTCTGTCGCTGCTGTATCGAAAGTCACCGGGAGGCGCGTTATAAAATGCACTTAAGACCGAACGCCCGACGACAAATGGGATTAGAGGGTTGTGGAACGCCGAGAATCGCGCGGGGACACTTCCACCTTCCTTCAGATTTATTCCCTGTGACATACTCACACAAACACACACACGACATCGCACGTGGATATTCTCCGGTGCTTCGTTGCAGAAACGCGCGTAATAGCTCTGGGCCGCGTAACGTCGCCGAGTTAGGCGCGAATGCCACGAGGTGGGCAGCCAAGCGGCAGCCTGAGAGGTTACGTTCGATAGTCGATTCTTTTTTACCGGCGTTCGAAACGCAATTACGCGGAGCCGTTGGTGTGCAAAGGTCAGGCTCTACGGGGAGAGGAAGTCCGAGGGGGGGGGAAGTACACATAGGACGGTCTTCGTTCGCCCTCCGTTCCTGCTTCACTCTCGTTCGCTCATTCGGCCCGCTCGCGTGTTTTTGCTCTCCCGACGCTCGGGCCTTCGATGGTAAAAGTGAAAAGCTTTTATCCGACGGAGTTTCGGAACGAGTCGCCGGACCGCGTTGTGGCGCACGTTGCGGTGAAACTCGAGCGAGCGAGTGTTATCGAATGCACACCGGCGCTCACCCTCGAGCGGTCTGCGGAGCAAAATTTATACAGATATATCTCGTTTATGGCGTAGTATAGCACAATGCCCGTGGGGCGTGTTGGTGCATGAAAGCAATGCATGGCACGCGTTCGCGAGAGAAGCCTCAAACTTCCCGGTAAATTGTTTCCGCCCCAACCTCCAGCCACGTCCTTCCAGCGAACACGAGGCAGGTCAGGAAATCGAAAACTTAATTGACGAAAGCGCGTGTACGTGCGAAACACGAGTCTCTCTCTGCCCGCCGGAGCAGCGTGCGAGATCGGGCGGCGGCGAGAGATATCGTTTGCCCCTTTATCGTTTTCCTGCGGGAAAGTTGCAGCTCGCGACGATACGGTGAAGGCCTGTAATTTGTTACTGGCGCACGCTCGACGTTAGTGCAACGAACAACTTTGCCGGGTACTCGGAGATTCACGTTTTCCTGTTCCGGGAATGGGGACATCGGGGGTGAAACACTCGTGTGGTAAAAAATAAATAAATAATCACAACTGATATAATTTATAAATACATATATATATATGTCATAATAAATTTTAATAAATAAATAAATTAGTCGTAGCGGAAAAAAATAAATGAATGAACAGTTCCGGGCTATTTGACGTCGGTATTTCGGTATTGTCTCGCGATGGAATTCCATGATGTACAGATTAATTAAATAAATTTATACGTAATATAACTTTTCCGAGACCCCGGAAACTCGCGGTTTCCTGTATCGGTAATGGGGACATCGGTTGTGGAACACACGCGAGGCATGATTTTCACGAAAAAAAAAAATAACCAATTATTAACAATTCCGGGATATTCGACGTCGGTATTTCGGTATTGTCTCTCGACTGAATTCCATGATATGAAGATTGATGAAATAAATTTGCAGCTAATATAACTTTTCCGAATCCCCGGAAACTCGCGGTTTGAAGTGTCGATAATGAGGACATCAGGGGTTAAACACTTACTTGGCATGGTCGTGGCGGAAAATGATTTTTCAAATAATTAACAATTCCGAACTATTCGCCGTCGGTATTTCGGTATTGTCTCTCGACTGAATTCGATGATGCACGGATTGATGAAACAAATGTATAAGTAAACAAAAAAAAAAATAGAAATAAATTTGATGATTTATTTTTATTTTTATGAAAACTTACCTGATTGGCTTTGTTGATCTGCTTCTTGAGTCCTGCGAACGCCATCGTGCTGCCTGCTCCTTTGCCGGGTCACACTAGAGGAGGAGGTGGGAGGTCAGCCTGAAACAGCAAGACCGCGAATCAATCGATGTAATATGCCTCATCCATGTAGGCCAGACAATTTTTATTTTTTAGACATCTCATCCGTCCTCGAATTTTCGCGACATCGGTGGATGTCGGTGGAGTGACACGAGTCGTATCGCTCGAAATACCCGTGCACAATGTTGGCACAGGTGGCCGGAACAGGTTTTTTTTTTTCAATTCCCTCTACACGCAATCTCGTGCGAATTATTTTATAAGTCAACGAGGACACAGTTACGAAGAGGAAGCAATGGTATTAAATAATTTCGTAAAGAGTGTCGGCAACGCCCAGAATTTAGGCACACACACACACACACACACACACACACACACACACACACACACACACACACACACACACACACACACACACACACACACACACACGTGCGCGCGCACACATACACACACACATATTATTAAAAAAAATAAATACAAAATCATTCGCAACTGTGGGTGCGCGCGATTGTCCGTGCTTGGCGCCCCGACCCGAGGCTGAGGAGCGGGCTTCGCCTCTCGCGCTAAGCGAATTTAATGAGAATAAGTGTTGGGCTTAATAAGTAAAAATGTACGTCCCGCGTGTACCGCGCCGAGAAAGGCCCAGCCGAGGGGGGGGGGGGGGGGGGGGGGGGGGGTGAGGGAGCCTCGAACAGGGCAATATTAGCTGACAGACACACAGACGCGTTCGCGAAGAGTGACGAGAACGTGACACGAGGAATGACTGAGAGTCGTGGAGCGCCGCGTGGATATAGCACTGGCATACAGATGGAATTCACCGAACGTCGACGAGAAGACATCATGCACGCGCCTCGCTCTCAACGATCCGATGACACGCCATGCAGAACATAATCGCGTCGGATCGAGACACGAAACGTGTATTAATTTTATGTACAATGTATTGCTCAATTAGCGACGATTTTATCCGATTATCTTACGCAATAACGAGATCGAGATTCATTCAACAATGTTATCGTTAAATAATTAGAGGGAAATGAAAAGTAATAATAATAAAAATATCCGTGGTTCGTGATACGGATCGATAACAAACCGTGCACTAATTGTAAGTTCAATGTATCGCCCAATTAGCCATCATTTGACCCGATTATCTTACGCAACAACGAGATTCAGATTCGCGAAACAATTCGAAAATAATAATAATAGTAGTAATAATAATAATCATCATCATCATCAAATATTCATAATGTCAATGTTAGCGTGGAGCAAAAAAGACGAGTGCGAAATTTTCTAGGGCATAACACTTTTAGCATAGCGTTGGCCGGCACGGTTTTCCCAGTGGCCAGGCCGAGCGCCCTCTACTCTGGAGAGTCTCGGCCAAATTGAGAAGAAGAAGAAGAACACTTTCAGCATGTGGTACTCTGTCCTTTATTGAAGGTAGTCCTTGCGAATGGTGTTGATTTCGCATAAGTTTCAGAGAATTGAGAGGGAATTGTAAACACTTCTCGATGGTATAAAAATCTGAAAAAAAATCAAGCGTATTGAAGATGCCGAGAAGATTAATTTTACGTAATAATAATTCCAAAATGTTATTAACAAATTGATGAAAAATTTAATTGTTCAACAAATCTTCCGGGGAAATAATTTTTTTTAATGAAAATTATTCCTTTATTTTTCTGAATGCGTATGAATTTTTTCACATTTTTAAATTCACTTTGAATTTTTTTTTTTTTTATATCGGAAAAACGTGTGGAAAGTCAGAAAATTCAAAGTGAATTTAAATATGTGAAAAAATTCATACGTATTCAGAAAAATAAACGAATAATTTTCATTAAAAAAAAGTTATGTTTCCGGGAGATTTGTTGAACAATTAAATTTTTCATCAATTTGTTAATAACATTTTGGAATTATTATTACGCAAAATTAAACTTTTCGGCATCTTTAATGCGCTTAATTTTTTTTCAGATTTTTATACCAACGAGAAGTGTTTACAATTCCCTCTCAATTCTCTGAAACTTATGCGAAATCAACACCATTCGCAAGGACTACCTTAATGCCTGGTTTTTCTGGTTTTGCTATCTTGCTGGATATCTTGCTGTATGTCTCAACGGGATCGGTGATATCAAGCGAGACATCCAGTAAGATTGGATGTCTTGCCGGATAGCCTTGCTTGATATCTACGATACAATAATAATAATGATAAAATAATAAAATATTTATAACGTCAGTGTAGCGTAAAGAAGATCAGTGCGAAATTTTCTGGTTTTACTATTTTGCTGGATATCTCGTTCTGTCTTAACGGGATCGAAGATATCAAGCAAGACCTTCGGCAAGACATCCGACAAGATATCCGGCAAGACATCCAGCAAAACTGAATATCTTGCCGAACGGCCTCGCTTGATATCTTCGACACTAACATCCAGGAAAACTTCTTCCGCGTAGCCGAAGCTCTCAACATCTTAAAAACCACTCGAACACGATTTTCTCCTCGCAAATGAGCTTCAAACAATTAAATCCCTCGTGCTTCGTAAACATTACATGATTGCGATAATTTTCTTATCCGCGCTATCTTGATACAATCGTACGAAACAATTATTCAAAGTTCAGGGATCATATTTGTTTCTCGTGCCTTCCAACCGAAAGTGTGCGTTTTTTTTTTTTTTTTTTTTTCTTTCTCTGCAACTCTCCCCGACGATGCACAAATATTGACCTTCTTACGCCCCACGGTATACAAACACAAGAAAACCAGAAGAAGCAAAATGTCGATCCTCGTAATCTCTCACCTTACCTAATTCTACGACACGAATTTTACTCGCCGATGGATGTCAGCGACTTAGCGAGCGAGAGGTGGGCTCTCGTTCAGGGCCGCATTCGAAGGCGACGCGAACCGGGCGAGAAAAAAGTGCCAGCCTCTTCGTTATACCGCAGAGGTTATCTTTGTCTCGCTTCCTCCCTAGAGTTCTCTCTCTCTATACAACGTACGAGTTTCAAATATTGCTCGCGACAAAGAGCCTAACGGTCGACACACCGAATATATACTACGAATATATATTCGACGATGGTATTTTTATTTGTTTTAAAACGAGTGTATAATAAACGAATCCTCGTGGTTCGGTTGAATTTATAAAAACGCGATCACTGTGCGAGAGCCTTTCGGACACTGCGCCTTACTTAACTAGGGGTAGTTTTCGGTCGAGCCGCGGATCGATACGCGAACGGCACCGCTACTCGGAACGCCACTCGCGCCCTCCCTCCACCGTCAGTACCGACGAGACGCCGACGGACGCGATCCCGACGACGCCGACGTCGACGACACACTAGCGCGTGCGCGCGCGCGCGCACATCGAGACGCCGTCACCGTCAACCCTCTTGGGCGCGCGCACGCGCACTCGCACTCGCCGCACGTCGCTCTAACCCTCCCCGCAAATTACATCGTTCTCTCGCACATAAAATTCTATGGAAGCACACGTATAACCGGGCTGCGCGGCGTGATAATTTTCGCAAAGAAGTTCGTGTTTCCACGCCATTCACGAGATACGAGGAAAATTCAACGCTCTCGATTATGCCCTTTGCGCGCGGCAAGCCGACAACGAACGACAAATGTCCACCCCTCAAACTATCATTAATTTCGCGACTTTGCATAATTACTTTTCTTTTTTTTTTATTCGGATTAATTCCTTGTCGCCGTGATCGCTGGTGAGATATTGGACTTTGAATAAAATATGAGGTTATCTTAGTCGTTAATGTTCTTTTCTTTTTAGCCAACCTGTTATCGACGCAGTTAACGGAGTTTTAGCTAAAGATCTGTTTTTCAAGCGTGGCAAATCGTAGACAAAGTACTGTCGACTTACAAACTCGGTCGCAATCATATTGCGTGAGTTCGATACAGAGTTTTCAATGCAAGGGTTAAAGTAATAATAATCGTAACTTAATTTGCAAAATTTGCCTCGCGTAAAGCAATGTTTTTCTATTTTTTTCAAGTTTGTTGGAATTCGCGGTTGTCGATGCTATTGTACTATGCCACTGTTTTTTTTCTTCGACGCTGAAACTGTTATAAAAGATAAATATAAATTATCATAATGTGTTTGTTTTCTCGTCACTCGACTTTTCCAAACGAATAAAAAAACATAATCATAACTTAATTTGTAAAATTTGCCTCGCGTAGAGTAATTTTTTCTACATTCTCAAGTGCGTTAGAATTCTTAGTTGCCGAAGCTATTGTACTATGCCACAGTTTTTTTTTCCTCGGCGCTCAACTTTTTATCAACGATAAAAAAGTTATCATAATCCAATCTGTAAAATTTTCCTCGCGTAAAGTAATTTTTTGTCTATATTCTCAAGTTCGTTAGAATTCGTGGTTGTCAAAGCTATTTTACCGAGCAATTGTTTTTTTTCTTGTCGCTCGACTCTTTATCAACGATAAAAAATGAATTATCATAACCTAGTTTGCAAAATTTGCCTCGCGTAAAGTAATTTTTTTCTACATCCTCAAGTTCGTTAGAATTCTTGGTTGTCGGAGCTATTGTAATGCCATTGTTTGTTTCCTGGACGCCCAACTTTTTATCAACGATAAAAAGAAATGATCATAATTAAATTTGTAAAAGTTGCCTCGTATTGAGTAATTTTATTATATATTCTAAAGTTCGTTAGAATTCCTAGTTTTACTATGCCACTGTTTTTTTTTCTCGTCGCTCGACTTTTGCTCGCTCCGGTGCCGAACGCATTATCAATAACGGGGAACGAGATAAACGTCTCCGATCTCCGACGCCGTCTGCACGCCCCTTCCGAATCGGTATCGTGCATCCGCTTGACGAATCTCTCGTGTCTCCCATCTCCCCCCCCCCCCCCCCCCCTCCCTCCCGCGAGACCCTAACGCTCGCATCTTTTTTGCGCCGAAAGCATTATAGTCTAAAAATAAATCGAGAGTGAAGCCCACATAGGCGGAGACGTAGGATACGTAGAACTGTAGTACTCCAGAGGAGAGCCGGAGGTCGACGGGGTCCGCATTAATCTAGTATAGAATTGAAAGGGCAATGGAAGCTCGCGGGGGCCCGCGAGACTCGGTGAATTAGTCATTCCTTCAGGGGGTCAACGCCGTCAACGGTATTACTCGTGAAATTAACGGTACCGAAGATAGCTCTTCCCGTTGATTATACATACAATCATGTAAAATTCACGACCGACACTGCACAGACTCCAGTTATGCAAATATCTAAATTTAGGAATAAGCACGTAGAGCATCGGACAATACATGGAATGATGCGGCCCTGAATTTTTTTTTTTTTTTGCACTTTCGATTTTTACTCAAGAAATCCAAATGATAAATCTTTATACAGCTTTTTCATTTCCGTCATATCCATCATCTTATGTATTTCTTGCCGTGTGACACGGTAGACAACTGGGTTTTTTCGCGATGCCATTGGGAAACACAGAAATCGGTGTTTGAAAATACAAAAAATCTCTCATTGCTGCAACTTTGGCTACAAAAATGACCGATAAACATTTTTCGTTAGTCGTCGCTGCGGAATGTTTAATGTATGTTTCTAAGCTGATCACGAATCTATGACTTATTTTATTCGTATACGAATATTTAATACCGTAAATTGCGTCTAAAATAAAGAACTAATTTTTCATGAAACGTAAAAAATTTAAATTGACATAACATTTAAACGGTTCGATCGATTCTGTGTACACGTTGTTAACCAAACAGCTAAAAAAATTGTAAACGCTAGAGAGTGTTCTAACATTTTTGAAGAAATTAAAAATGGCGTACATAAAAAAACAACTGCAAATTTTTTTCTTACACTCGGTGTGAAAATGGCAGTTTTACACACGCTTCGCATGCGCAAAACCCCCATTTTCACACCTTGTGAAGTAAAATTCGGTACTCATATGATTGCAGCACTCGTCAGAAAAAGTTTTATGTCACAAGTATCGTAAATTACTATTATGAAATTTCGACGAAACATCGACTGTTAACCACATATACTGTGTGTGAAATTTCAGCATGATCGGTCGAGGCATTCTCAACTTATAGCCGTTTGAGTTATTCGCGTCTGATTCACAAACACACACACATACATCCCGACATTTATTCGAAATATGATTTTCCGATGTTTTGGAACATTCTGAACACGTTTTCATTAGAATCTTAATTTTTTTTTTTCACCAAAACAAAGCTTTTCCTTTGAGGAAGTAAAAATAACAATACATCGAGCTAAACGTCCAATCTCGAGACGTTCCACGTGCGAGATGAACGAGGCCTTGAATAACAATAATAATAACATACGTAACTGGTGAGCATCGAAGCCACAGCATCACGCTCGTTCCAACAGGATTCTCAAGGCGGACCAGAACGCGCGTCCTACGGTCGATACACAAAGGAATCCTAACCCTCGAGAGTTTACCGCGTATAAAAATTACTACCGGCGACGCGAGGTTGCAAAACAAAAATGAAAAATCCACGAGAAACACTGTGCGATCGGTGTTTCAATCTCGCCAAGATTAAATCGGAGAGCGTAGAACGTATACGTACGGCAATAATCGTATGACTGCAATCTGTGAAATTCGAGACGCGATGTTACGTGAATAATATAACCGGCTTGCGTTCTGGCGAAGCGATAGATGGTCGAGCATCGTGAATTAATTGCGTGTCATTAAAAAGTTACAACGAGTACTAGGAAATTAAGGGGGTTACAACGTTAGTGAGTCAGACTCGAGTCTGCAGGGACGGGAGAGAGACAGAGAGAAAGGCGAGAGAATTTTCAACCTTGGCTATTATCGAGCCGCTAGAAAGATTCGCGAATAACTTGGGATCGTTTCCGCCTCGATGTACTTACGATAGAGATCTGAGTGAAGGAAAAGATTGCGACCAGACATCGTCAGAGCGAGACTGACGAGTTTCTCGAGAAGAACGAACTAACAATTGCGTTTACGAACGTTCTGCCGCGAACGTTAAAGCACAGACAGCAGCGTGCCAGACACAGCGGACCAACTATGAATGGAGGTTCTTTTTTCTTCTCTTCATTCAAATCGTATCGACTGTTTGATGAGCGGCCAATCAGGCACGCCGGATCGGGGCGTCCAATAGCGATGAATGATCTTCGCTGCACTTTTTTGTTTCATCTCTTTTGAAATAATTGTTTCGGCGTAAAAAAAAAAAAAAAGAATCGGACGCCAGGGGCTCGGGAGTTTCTCGAGAGAGCGGTGTACCCGGCACTTCGGTTCGAAGAAAGCACGAAGGCGGAAAGAATTAACGCGGGATATTTCGTCAATGAATATTACGCTGATATATGAACGCTGATGCTCCACTCACCGCGAGGACCTTTAGGCCGACTCTTATAGACACTTTTTTCACAGCTTCGGGACACACGGTATCCCTTCGAGCGGACGTTTTGTCACTGCAATTGACAAACTAAACTCGATGTTTGACTCACCGTAAATCGATTTGTCGGTTCACAAGCTATCGCAGAGCCCCGACTCGGGTTCTAACCTCCCACAGAGATTTGACACGAAGAAACAGCTGTTCTGAAGCTTCGAGGCGTATCCGCTAGGGGGTGGAAAAGAAAAAAAAATAATAGCTACGCTAATCAAGCTCGGTGCAACGAAGCGCCGGCCGGCTCCCTTTCAAATATCGACGCGTAAGCCAGATAAACAATAATCCTTCGACTGAATGATCAATGATTATCCAAAAAAATCCACGAATGAGCAATGATTATTCGACAAAAAAATCACGAACGATCAATGATTATTCGACAAAAAATTTACGAATGATCAATCATTATACGACAAAAAATTCACGAACGATCAATGATTATTCGACAAAAAATTCACGAACTATCAATGATTATTCGACAAAAAATTTACGAATGATCAATCATTATTCGACAAAAAATTCACGAATGATCAATGTTTATTCGAAAAAAGCCACGTACGGCGGATGATTATTCGAAAAAAAAATTAACGAACGAACTTTTTCTCGCTCGGATTACGACCGAGCTTCGTGTTTCGTTTTATTATCAACATTATTAATACAGTGAAACAGATAATATTATACAGTAAAATAGTGCCGTTTTACAATAGAATCGGCGATCAAGCTTTTTACATATCGAGGGCGACGGTTTTTGAGGAGACATGATAGCGTTCGATTGAATCGTAGAATTTCGTTTCTTGATTTTTTTTTTCTTTTCTTTCTAAATCTTTTTTTAGTACCTCGCGAACTTTCAATCGCGTTTTTTCGCCCGTCTCACAGCGCTCAGAGAGACACGTACTCTTTGAGCTGTTGTTCGACGTCACAGCGAAGAGTGAGGAGCAATTGATCGAATTGATTTTTCCCCATAACTCTTCGCAGTGTTATCAACTGATTCTGAAGAGTATCCTTGAGAGTCACGCTGTGCACGGGATCGTTAAGAATGAATCTTTTTCTTCGCTGCTCGTGCTCCGTGTCGTAATCCACGTCCTCGTACTGTGAAGGACTCCGCTCGTCGCTGGTCTCGAATGAGCTGCAATGAACATCGATCAATTTATTTGGACCCAAAAATTACTCTCTCGAAAATTACTTTCTCCAAAAATTACTCTCTCGAAAATTACTTTCTCCAAAAATTACTCTCTCAAAAATTATTTTCTCGGTCATGACCGCGATACTTGTGTTTTACTTACTCGATGAAACAGCCCATGTCGTCGATTTTCGTTATATCGTTCAGAGTTTCGACAATCTTCGATATTATGTTCGGGAATTGTTGAAAAACAATTGGCGGACTGTTCGCGCTGAGGAGGGCGCAAAGGGCGAGGGACATTAGCTTCAATCTCTCCGGTTGAGACACGGCCGGCATTCCGTTTACCCAAACTCCGATTATTTGAGCCAAAACGCTTTCCTCAGTAGCGTCGCCACCGATGTCGCGTGCCAGTTCACCTATCACCTGTACAAAAATATCCTTCGAGCCTAGAAGAACCCTCGCCAGGATCGACAGGCACATCGTCATGACCATGGGATGTTCCTTGCCTTTGTAGACGCTTCTGCAATTCATGAGAAAGAATTTTTATTACTGTACTCTTCAGTTACCGAGCTCGCAGCTCTCGACATCGAAAACCCACTCGAATATTTTGCCGAGAAGCGGTTTTATCACTTGGGCTCCTTGCTGCGGTGCGGCTCTGAGACACGTCTCGAAAAGTTTCATTGCCATCACTATTCCCTCGGATCTCATGTCGCCGATCAGGCTCTTTATCGTGTCAACCAGTACCGCGCCGCGCTCGCACAGAAATTCCAGAGGGCTGAGCAACACGTACGCCTGCGCTATGTAGAGGCACAGCTTGAGATGTTCCGTCGTTGAATCTGAAGAGCAAATTTTTGTAATTTTTGTAATTTTTGTAATTTTTGTAATTTTTGTAATTTTTGTAATTTTTGTAATTTTTGTAATTTTTGTAATTTTTGTAATTTTTGTAATTTTTGTAATTTTTGTAATTTTTGTAATTTTTGTAATTTTTGTAATTTTTGTAATTTTTGTAATTTTTGTAATTTCCAACCACTGACCAAGCAGGGCGGGCATGTTTCGGAAGAGATCCATTATCGCCGGAGTCGGTGCTGGAGCATTTTCGAGGAGAGTTAACCACAATTCGAGACCATCCTCGAGGAGATAAACGTGACCATCTTGATTAATATCGCAGCTCAGGGCCACGACCCCTACCACTAGTGGCTCCAATATTACGCTCTCGGAGCCTAAGGCCTGCACAATGAATAATAAAAAAAAACATTGCACGAATAATTTAAAGCGAGATTAAAATTGTTTGAGAATCCGAGCGATACATACTTTTTCCAAATGTACAAGCGTCGAGACAATGGCACACCGTAGCATATTGTGCTCCTCGGACTGTTGCCAAAGCGCTGGCAAGTAAGATGTGAGAGAGGTGATGTGCGGTTTTATTCCGCAGCCAACACGCTTGATCATAAATGAAAGGACGTACAGTACCCGCATCTGGAAATCGCATATTGTGTTAGTATAACAGATCGAACGGGAATGAGACAACGCGATCGATTACCTTTGTATCGCATTCGTTGACTTCTTTGAGAAGGGTGAAGAGCATGGTGAACGCCGGCTCCAAGAACGGTGCAAACTCGTCGGTTTTGAATAGAAAATCGTCTATTATCGATTTCAGAACATCGCTCGCCGCCAATCGCACACCGAGATCTTCCTCGGGACTCAGCGATTCGACCATCAGTTTGTACAACTCTGGCCTGAGCTTGGAACTCATTTTAACCCCCGCCCATTGACCAATGAGCCAGCACACTCTTCTTCGTATTATTCTGTAGTTCGTTCCGCGGAGCTTCAACTCTTGTTTCAACGTCGTCGAGAACCATTGGTCGAAATCAACCTGTTATTTGAGAGTCGATAAAATATCGCCTCGGGATACTTCTTATCAACATAGATTCGTGTTATTTATCGTACTCGCCTCGTCGTACAGATAGAAAGCAGCGAGTCCGACGGCGTTGTAAACCGCATCTTTCAACAGGATCGCGTGCAAATCGTTCGGATCTACCAGGTGGTGATGCCTCTGCATTAAATCCACCAACACGGAAGCCAGAACGTCTCTGAACTCCTCGACAATCGCTAGGAAGACAGACTCTGTGCATGACTGTAAAAAAAAATAAGCAATCGATTTAATTCACATTGGCAATCACGATCGAAAGCATTCGACTTTATATATTTACCCTCAAACTGTATTTCCACGACTCGCCAAGATCGTCGATGGCTAGAAAAATTTAATGGGGATTATGAAATTTCTCTGTAAACTGGATATATTATTATTATCATTATCGACTCTTATTCCACTTATTGATCTGCTTCTATATAATGTAGTGTCACATAAAAAGATATGTATCGATTTTGCTTTTAAATTGGTTTAGTGAAAAACCATGGAAATGAAAAAAAAAGATCGGTAATTACCGAAATTCTCAGGATCCGTGTCCCAGAGCTCCAAGTCCGCGGGGGTGAGTAAAAAGTAGTGGGTGACGAGCCTCGAGCAAATTTCCGTCAATGTTTGCGCGGTGAAGAAATCTTGTCGCAACTGTTGTGCCCGGTTGGTTAAACCCTTTTTCAGCACTGTTCAAATAAAATGTTCGATTAATATCACAAAGTGCGAGATGTGTTGTACAATGACGGAGTGTACCATATGCTCACCGTCGACTGTGAGCGGCCTGCGATCGTTCAGTAACAATATACCCTTAAGCAAATTCAAACATTGAATAATAAATCTCTCAAAGGTCAACGGCTGACCGGCTTCCGTGAAGCAGTAAAAAACTGAGAATTCTAGTGACGTAGGAATCAGTTCGAGGTAGCAAAGCGGATGCATCTCCAGTACTCCCGATAAAACTTTGGTCAAATGTATAATGAACTTGTCACATACTTCCATCTGTATACCACGGGATATTAATGTTTTTCCTGAAAAAAAAACGTTAAAAAGAATAAAAAATAATGTCATTGCACGATTCAAAAAGCCCCTTGGACTGAGAATCGATTTTGTAAGGCGTGCATGAGAAAATTTTTTAACTAACTGCACTCGAGGCTAGTTCTCGCGCGTTCGAAAATGACTTTCAAAAATAGCATGGCATCCTGCGACTGCGATGGCTTGTTGAATCCATTGACAATCAATTTTCTTAGTATCCTCAACAGGAGCAAAGCGTTCTCCATAGCTTCCTGTATGCGATTAGCGTCGGCCTCGTTCGACGCGAGAATCAGAAACGATTCGGTAAAGGTGTTCCACAGATTGAGAATAAAATTGAAGACATTCGATGTGAGTTCCTGGAACAGCCGTCGGTCGGCGGCCAGACGCTTCGAAGCCAGGGTCTTCACGACGTGATGAAGAGTCAGCAGCGCGCGATGCTGCGCGAACGGATTCTGTCCGCCTATAACTTCCAGCAGAGTCGGGATCAGTGTATTCCAATGTCTTGGACAGTCGAACCTGCAGAATTTTCGAACATTGCGTTAATTTTCCGATGGCGAGATTTTTATTAAATTTAATATCGTGAAAAATCGTGAAAAAAAGACAGCAAGATATTGTCACGAAAATAAATATATAGTTACCTCGCGATTTTAGCAATGAGGACTGCTATCTGTACAGCCAACTGATTGACGGGCTCATCAAAGTTCGCAGTCAAACGTTGACGAAGAAATTCCTTCTCATCCTCCGCTATGGCACTGCGATCGGAAAAAAAATGTTCAATACACTTTATCTATTTATCCGAGCTGTAGTCTTTAGCGCACAAAAATCGTCGGCTTACTTTGGAGCGGTTTTTCTCCAATATCTGTCCACTCCGTTCTTAAAGTATAAAACAGCCATCCATCTTACATTGATAGCCAAGGAATGATTGGAGAATACATTCTGTAATTTATTTATTGATCTTATTTACAGCACAAGCCCTTTTACTAAGAAAATACAGATAAAAGAATGATATTATTATCGCATTGGTACAGCGCATTCCAGATAAAAGATAAAAAATTGCAAAAAAATACCGGTTAATATAACGTATATAGGAAAAAGAAATTTGGGAAAGGAATTGATACTACACAGTAAAAAATAATTTCGTAAAATCGGAATACAAAGTTTCATACAAATAATTTTTTGTTAAAATAAGCGACAAACTCGTTTGTTCCGGTTTGATTATAGAAATCTGTCCTTTTATTTAACATTAGTTTGTACTTTCATTTCTAAAACGAGCTAAATGGTGCAATCAGAAAATTAAATATGAAAAAATTGTGAACATTTGCTGACAATAAGTTGTACTTTACAATAAGTAGACTTTTTTTTTAAATTTGTATTAGCTGTTCGTGGAGCATGATCCGAGTAGAAAGCGGGTATGATGGGTAATGAAATTTTGTTGAGTCTTTTTCTCCCAGAGTTCCAAACATCCTTAAGGAATGTATAAAATGTTTTTTTTTTTTTAAACTTACATATAGAGCCGTGTAAAAACCTCTCTCGGTTTCCCATTGCTTCAACATCTGTTCGGCCGGCTTCAGTACCTCCGGATCCTGGCTACCCGCCTGTTGCAGAACTTCTATCACAGCTGCATCCATTTTTTGACCTGACGAAAAAAATAAATAAAATATAAACTTTGTAAAAAATTGTTGCACTCTAAGACGAGTTCGGTGCTCATTGAGAACGCAGAAAAATCAAAGACTGCTTCGATGACGCAAGGCCACGTCCCAGAGTCTCGAATTCGTGGCACATGCGACGTTAGCAAAGCTCTGGCAGAAAGAGTAAATTCGTCATGCCCGTAAGAGGCGCATGGATGGTCTCACTGCACGTTCGTACATCTACTTCGGTATTTGTGTATGAAAAAGAAAAAAAAAAAAAAAAAAAAAAAAAAAAAACGTGTCTCGAGTAAAAATATATTATTCAAGATCGAACGAAGGTTGTTAATTTTTTGTTTTTTTTTTTGTCAGTGATATACTTCTCTACCCTCTCGTAATCACAGGTCTATGAAATATTTTCTAACCTATTTGTGAGAAGCGGAAACATGCATCAATCTTGCGGCATTACCTTGCTCAAGCAGAGTTACCCAGAATTATAATCTCGGTGCATTCCATTTATTTCATTTTCTGTGTATTAAACAGATACATAAGAGTAGCCTCTCATATATCTTCGTGAATTATGTTGTCGATAGTAAAGTCACACACGCCCGAATGTCGGCATTTTCGGTACGCAGCCTCTTCGTCTCTGCCTACTACCTTTTCTGATAGTATTTTTTTTTTTTTTTTCTGGCAACCCTTGAGTCGTGCTGAGCCGCTCTATACGACGTGTCACCGCACAGTACTATAATACGATCGTTTTATTGCATGTGCGCACGTAGTGATAAACAGAAAAATCCGTATCGTCTGATTTTTTGTTTCTTCTTTTTTTTTTTTTTTAAACGTTACAAATTTGTACGTAATTCTCCTACGCTGCTTGTTCACCCGACGATACGATGATACTATTCGCTGGATATAGAGGAAACGAAATTTCGTCGCAATCTCATGGAGAAACGCTTGATGTTCGGCGACACCGACGAATATAGACGTACATAGAAGCGTAGAGCCGGTTTCGGTCGAAGACAAACTTGCCGCAACGCGAGCGACCACTTGGAGGCGCGACGCTCGGGGAGTCACGGGGATCTTCGGCCAAGAAAATCCGTGAAAATTCTTGAATTTTAACCGAAATCAACGTCATGAAAGAAAGCGTCACTTCCGATTTCGAAAACCGCATTTTTCGACCGGCTTCCGGTTTGAAAATCTAAATTTTCAAGCGTAAGTGATTTCATGCCGGAAATACATCATTTCCGGTTTCGAAAATTTCAATTTTCGACCGGAAGTGACGTATTGCCGGTATGACTTCACTTCCGGTTAAAAAATGAGATTTAAAAAATGGTAATAACGTTAGCCCGTGTGACGTCACTTGCGGTCGAAAAATTGCATTTTCAAACCGGTAATAACGTTTTCCCGTGTCACTTACAAGAAGGTACGCTCGGTCACGAGTGAAAGTGCATATAAAACACGATCACGATTAAAAATAAATATAAAACACGATCACGATTAAAAATAAATATAAATGACGATCACGATTAAAAGTACATATAAATCACAATCACGATTAAAAATATATATAAATCACTATCACGACTAAAAACACTTTCAAGCAACGGTTGCTCATTATAATCAATAAAATCAAATTATTACGCATTATCGCGATCGCTGTACGTGTGTCAGCCGAATTCAAAACTCCGTCGCACCTCGCGCGACTTCCGGTACGCGCACCCTTGCGGTCTTCACGCGAGTCGGGCTCTTTCTTTTCATGGCTCGTGGAGCTGTTCAGATCTTTCGAAGATGAAGGTAAGAATCCAGTGATATATTAGAGATCCTCACCGTTCCGTGAATAATTTGCCTGCACGATTGTAACGTGACAATTTATGGATACAACGATGTGAATATTATTATGCCGGAATTCAATAATCAGTGTTGTAACGAACTATGAAAAATCGTGTGACACCGCTACGGGTTTCTGTGTGCCGTCGACGAGTATTGTTTTCTCGTGCCCAAGCGTCGAATCGTCGATCGAATGAAAGATATCTATCGGTGTTCTTGGATTGCACGACGCGTGAAATTAACTTCATTTCGTTAAAAAGTGATAAAAAAGAAAAAAAAATTAAAAAACAAAAATTGTTAACCTAGAATCTCATCGGCGTCGAGCAACGCCTTGGCACAAGTCCATCGGAACGTCTTTTTTAATTTTCTTTGTTTTCAAATTTTTTCAGCTCAACGTGTCTTACCCGGCGACAGGATGCCAGAAGTTACTCGAGATAACGGACGAGCACAAGCTCAGGATGTTCTACGAGAAGCGTATGGGTGCGGAGGTGGAGGCGGACACTCTGGGCGATGAGTGGAAGGGATATGTGGTCCGCGTCGCCGGAGGAAACGACAAGCAGGGTTTCCCAATGAAACAGGGTGTACTGACCAACGGTGAGCATCCAATACGATAATGCCATAAAAATGTTTTTGTTTTTTTTTTTTTTTTTTTTCTCACGATTATTATTTTTTTCTCAGGTCGTGTCCGCCTTCTCCTCTCGAAGGGTCACTCGTGCTACAGACCCCGCCGTACCGGCGAGCGCAAGAGGAAGTCAGTGAGAGGCTGCATCGTCGATGCAAATCTCTCAGTACTTGCCCTCGTCATTATCAAGAAGGGAGAGCAGGTGAATTCATTCGAACCAAATATCTCTGTGGCGTCATTTATTTTCCATTACGATTCGCCCATGCTACACAGGCAGTGTCCAAGTGTTCAATCATTGTTTTTATCTTGGAGACGTTCATGTTCATGGGATAGCAAAGGAGTTTTAAGATTTGGGTGATTGTGTTTAATTCTATACACTTTCGCTCAGTGTACAGACTCTACAGTCTAATTGAAGCCATATTATATATATATATATTTTTTTTTTTTTCAATGGTAATTTATATTAATCGTTTACACGTTTTTTTCATGAAAACAGGAAATTCCCGGACTGACCGACAAAAATCTTCCGCGTCGTCTGGGACCGAAGAGGGCCGGAAGAATCCGCAAGCTCTTCAACCTCACGAAGGAGGACGATCTTCGTGAGTTCGTCGTGAAGCGCCCGGTACAGAGGGAGGGCAAGAAGGAGCGGCTAAAGGCCCCGAAGATCCAGCGGCTGATAACTCCGCTTACTCTGCAACGCAAGAGACACAGGGTTGCGCTGAAGAAGAGGCGTTGCTTGGCCCGCAAAGACGCCGCGGCCGAATACGCGAAACTCTTGGCACAGAGGCAGAAGGAGGCCAAGGCCAGACGCCAGGAGGAAATTAAGAGGAAGCGCAGTGCCTCTATGCGCGACTCCAAGTCATCCAATCAGTCGGCACCGACCGCGGCCAAATGAATGTAACATCGCGTTTGTAACAAATAAAAACACTCCATAAAAACAATGTAAATAGTCGTGCTTAATGTGAATTTTTAATTTTCAACGTGTTCGGTCATTCGTGACGAAATGCAACACGCGTTTTTCATAAACCTCATCGGGGCCGCGTTGAGAAATCTAAGTCGGGTAACTAGCTGCTCTCTCTCTCTGACATTCGCACCAGCGCAACATTCCCTTGTTTTATGTTTTCCAAAGGAAGTTTCTGAACGCGCCCCACGTTGAGAAAACTGAACAAGACTTTCGAATCTGTAAGATCGGAAGATGCCGGATCGAAGAGAATTATCGAAAAGTGATAACGCGCAACTTATTATTGAGTCGATATAAGTTCTTTAAAAATGTTACCCCATTCGGTGTGTAAACGGGTAACATACCGGTGTCTGAATGCACAAGATGTTTTCAATACCATGTGACTGAAAGCTGAATGTAAGACGGATAATGGTTAAAAACATGATGCGATTTAATAGGCAAAACAATATATGATTTTATTGTTTTGGTCACATACCTGCCATAAAATATCGGAAAGAAAATTATTCAACGCAAACAATACGGAAAGTAATAATATTTTTGTGTGACAATGATTTTTTTTCTTCATATATTTGATTTATTTCGGTGGTGGGCGATTTCTCTATATGTTTGTAAGTTACCCTGATAGACAAACGGCACGAAACGCAGCACATGACACAATAATTACGGCATGTGCAGCACGTGCCGTAATTATTGTGTCATGTGCTGCGTTTTGTGCTGCTTTGTCTATCAGGGTAATGGCAATGGTTTTTTTCGTTTGATGGTTTTTACCGTGCCGATTTACCCATCACCGATTACTGGATAGATTGTTTTTAGAACATTAAGAACCGCAGATGTAAATATTTCAAGCGAAACATTATTTTCATCAAACCTGATTTTGTATACCACGAGGCACGGGTAAGTTAACCAACCAGTGAGGGTTTGTAATTTTCGGTGATGTTTGTGTTGAATCAATTTCGTTCCCGATCTTTTACGGCGGGAAGGCGTATTGTATGTATATGTCTTTTCGCGTATTAAATCGCATCATATTTTTACCAATATCCGGATAGTGGATATTCCGATGTAGCTTTCACGTCCCTGGGGAGATATTACCGCAGAGATATCTGCCTTTCGCCGTTCTTTCTATTACAGTAGAACCTCGGTTATCCCAACGTTAACGCAATACATATAGTTTGCATACCAAATCGTATGAATCGCCTCGAAGCAGCTTCGAGATTTCGCTCAAAAACTCGTCAGCTACCGTTTGGCAATTAAAAATGGATCTTTATTATATTAATATCAAATGTATTATTCACAGATGCCTTGAAATAAGACTTCGATGTTGGAATATTGTTAATAATATGTTTTCAAGTGTAATGTATACTGTTATTTCATTCATATATGTCTTATTTATATACGTCTTATAACGCCATAAAAAAAATGTGCGTTTTGATTATGCGGATTCTCCATTATCGGAGCTAGACCCGCTTCCGAGGTGTTCGGAAAATCGAGGTACGACGATCGAGGTTCTACTGTACGATCACAGGTTATTCGAGGTACGTTACTGGCGAGATTTTTTTCCATTCGAAATCCTGACGCCTCCCCGTTCGTAGCACGTCCCTGCAATCAGCTGTGCAGCTGTCATATAGGAGGCTCGGGCTCGACTAGATCGCCTCCTGGCATCTCCAAGTCCCCAAAGCTCCTACACCATATTTATATATACGAACAATTAACTTTAAGAAGAAATAAAATATTACCGATATGCTCAACGACGGATTGAAGGGTGCTTCGGCTCCTTCGGAAGTTGCCCAGGTATGTTTATTAAAGCTGCAATATCTGTTTCCTTCACGCCGATAATTCAATCGCGTTGTTTAACGAGATAAAGCGCACAATTTGATTGTTCAGGCCGACGTGCGCGAGGACGAGGAACAAGCTGTAAAGTTCAACGAAATCGTGGATCTTCTCGTAGCGGCCGGTTACTTCAGAGCCAGAATAAAAGGACTGTCCAACTTCGACAAGGTTTGCAACTTTCATTCGGATTGGAGAACAAAATTATCTGTTTACTATAAGTGCAATCGTCTTTAGGTCGTTGGCGGCATGACCTGGTGCATAGAATCATGCAGCTTTGACGTGGACGTGAATCTACTGTTTCAAGAGAATCTCACAATAGGCCAGAGAATGTGAGTTCGGTGACATTATAATTTTGCTAAGCCTGTGATGAAATACGTGTACAAAGTTTCCTCTCTCTAGAGCGCTCACAGAGAAGATAGTAGTAATGCTGCCAAGAATGAATTGTCCTCATCGAATAGAGCCTCATCAGATCCAGGGCTTGGACTGCATTCACATATTCCCTGTTATACAGGTAATAAATATAAATATAAATATAAATATAAATATAAATATAAATATAAATATAAATATAAATATAAATATAAATATAAATATAAATATAAATATAAATATAAATATAAATATAAATATAAATATAAATATAAATATAAATATAAATATAAATATAAATATAAATATAAATATAAATATAAATATAAATATATTTTTTCATTAATCAAACTATGATTTATGTTTACAGTGGCTCGTGAAACGATCGATGGAAATGCGAGAAGAGACCGCGGATTTCGTGCGCTCATTCGCGATCAGTCAATTCGATAAAAATCATTCATTTGCTGAGGATCGTCAGCGCACTTCGGCCGACAATAAAGACTGCATAGTTCCGCATGTCCAGCTGGTGAAGGTAACGAGCTCGAAGGATATAGCAAAAGAGGAACATGCTAGCAAAAAAAATTATTCGTTTCGTTCGTAGAGAGCGTACGATCCACGACGACGCTTCAAACGTCGCGATGCCGCTGCGCCTAAAGACGAAGCCGCGAAAATTCGCAGCACTCTTCTGGAATATGGATCTCTTCCGATCGCGGCGACCGCCGCGTCTTCTTCTAACGATCCGGAGAATCCCGAAGAACCCGACGAGGAGACTGCGACGAAGGAGTCTCAGTCCGTCGAGATTCGCAGCGAAGCGCGTGAATTGCACTTCGACGAAGATCGATTGAGCGCGAGTGCCGTTGGAAGTATCGTCGGGCTGCAGGCGCAAGAGATTGTCGAGGTTGCCGAACGATACGCCTCATTGTCAACCTCGGAAATGGGGGTAGGCATTGGCTAATTTTTCATCGCACACGAACAATATTCCGTCATGGTGTCCAGCGAGCCTTGAAGTCCTACAACTGTCCTTGAATTTTACCTGTCCTTGAAAAAGTCCTGAAACCCTGCTGAAAATATTTCTCTGGATATGTACGAAAACTTATCTGAAAGTCTCGGAAAATTTGTCAGAGGTTTCTCTGAAAAGCCTGCTGAATTTCCTAAAGTTTTGGCACTGTTCAGAAAAAATCGAAGATTTTTTTGAATCTAAATATCCCTGATTGTTCTGAAAATCTCTTCTGAGTAACGGAATGAGTAGACCTTAGAGAGAACTTGTAACTTTCTGTTTCTCTGAAAAAGTCTACTCTTGGTACGAGTAACAGAATGAGTAGATCGTAGAGATAACTTTTAAGTTCGCTTAACGTACTTTGTCAGAAAAAAATCAGAGTTTTTTAAAGAATTTTTCGAAAAATACTTAGAATTTCTCTGGTACATTGTGACTGCTGGAGGGTGTGCCGAGAAAATTACAGCGATATTTAGCAAATCGCAGAGATACTCAGAGAAAAATGTTGAAAAAATCTCTGAAAATCACTGAGATGGTCCGGTTAGTTTTTTCAGACAAATTGTCAGAGAAATATTTTCACATGGGACGGTCCTTGAATTTCACCTAATATCGTTGAATTTTCTATTCCCCGGCAAATTTGAGTTTGTTTAAAAATGAATATTACTAGCGCCCATCCTAAAAACAAGTGTATCTCAGTTTCGCCGAGATTCATGTATACATTCGTGCACAGTGAGTAGTTTTTTTTTTCTGAACCGATTCCAATGTAAAAAATGGTTTTCGAACTAAATGTTATTTCATACGACGTGCGCGATATGCATATTTGAATTTTTTTTGAATGGCTCAACACAACCTGGAAATGTCTCAGGAATTGGCCTTGAATGTCCTTGAATTCCGTACTTTCTACTGGACACCTTGTCCGTCCTTAAAATCATAGTCGATAGCTCTATATATAACTTTCGTTGCAAGAACCGATGTTAAATTATTATTTTTCTTTTTTGCCAGGTCAGTGAAAGCGTTACCGAGTATTCGCGAATCTCCGCCGCGCTCGAGAAGCAACGAGGAGCT
Source organism: Exephanes ischioxanthus (assembly GCA_958510785.1). Classification (NCBI taxonomy): domain Eukaryota; kingdom Metazoa; phylum Arthropoda; class Insecta; order Hymenoptera; family Ichneumonidae; genus Exephanes; species Exephanes ischioxanthus. The sequence goes on from OY294019.1 coordinate 18,379,063, forward strand.
TTGCAGGGCCGATTGAACAAGTTGAGCGAAGAGCGTGACGCCCTGTCCGAGAAATTGGCCGCGGCGGTTGAGCGATCGGAGAAGACGAAGAACGATAGAAGAGATGTCGAGGAAGCCTTTATGGCTATGGAGAGAATGGAGACGGAGGAAAACAAGGGGTGCGGTAGAAGCTGAAACTTCTTTTGCCACGAGCTCGCTTGTGCATATTTCAGTTGACGATACTTTGTCGATTTACAGAACGATAAGAATGCTCGAGGAACTCCTCGTCGTTCACAGCGGTCTGAAGGACCAGGAGCACAAGTTTCGCGAGCATTGCAAGACTGAATTGAGCCGCCTCCAGAAAATGGTAAAGGAAATCGGTACAGGAGAGCCGCACGAGGAGGAGAGCCGTGTCGCCGAGTACGACGAAGTGAAGGAAGCCATCAACAGAACGAGGCTGTTGCTGGCGAAGAAGAATCGGGCTATCGCGTCGCTGACGAGACAGTTGGACGATGTGCCGGGGCGATCGGAGTTGACGCAGTATCAACGGCGGTTCATGGAATTGTACAATCAGGGTGGGCATATTTTTCAGTGTACAGTAGAACCTCGCTTATCCGACCTTCGATCAACCGAGCCTCCGCGTTATCCGAGGCACGCAACTCATCCCAGCCCTCCGCGTTGACCCTTCGAAGCACGGTGTATCATAGGTGATACACGTCTTTGAATTCAGAAAAAAAATGCATTAATAACCAACCAATGTGTTTGAAACTTCATACTTGTATTTAAAAAAATGTATGCTTCAAAGGGTTAACCGAGGTGTAGGGTCGGATAATACGAAAAACCTCGGGTAAAACGTATAACGAGTAGTCCTGTTATCCGTGTTATCCGAGATTTCGCTTATCCGACGTACGCTCTCCTCACATTATCTCGGATAAACGGAGCTCTACTGTAATTCAGCACTCTTCTATTATCGTAATCGTCTTATGTAACCCGGTCGTACAGTTTCAGCTAAACACAAGGAGACGAAGCAGTATTACACGCTGTACAACACGCTGGACGACACGAAATTGTATTTGAGCAAAGAGCTGTCCCTTTTGAACTCCATTCAAGACAATTATAATGAGTGAGTGGGCTCATTTTAAATATGCGAGTCACGATTTGCTGACGATTTGAGAAAAAAAATTAATTGTTCGTAGGGCAATGGCATCGGCGAGTGGCAAAGAACAGTTCTTGAAACAATTCGAAGCGATAATCGCAGGAGTCAAGAGAAACAAAGAAAAGGTGAGTTAATCGTACCGATCGATCGGTAGATGACTAGAGACGGGCGCCGATTTTGCGACCGGTTACGTTTTCGTCAATTGATGGTCACGCGATCGTCAATTGACCGGTCCGGAAATTATCGCACTGTGACAAGGGTAACATTTAACTGTAAAAACCTTCACGGTCTCATCTTCAAAATTGACACAGTATCAATTTCGGTAATCAGAAAAAAAATAATTTTGTACTCATTTTATAATATCGTTTCATTGATGACTTCATTGACAAAAAATGAAATCAACGAGGGAGAGAAATTCGTTAGAAATCAACGTAGACTGCTAAAAAGTTGACTAAATTTGTGATTTAAAAAATCACGGTCAAATCTTAACTGCATACGGGTTTTTCGCTGTTTTGACCCGAAAAAAAAATGACTGCCATGGCACAATAAACATTTGCTGGAATACAGAAGGCCCGTGATTTTTTAGTCAATTGACGATTACAAAAAATGACCGTCACGGCACATCTAAGATAACTCGACGATAATGCGGAGAGAATTTCAATAACAGGTGGAACGTCGATGTGCGGATGAGAAAGACCGAAGATACGGTCTCAATCGCCAGCTCGTAACGTTGATGGAGCAGCAAAGAAAATACGTTGCAGCGGTTCGTCAGCTAACTATCGAGTGCCGGAAAAACGAAGCCCTGCTCGCTCAACTACGAGCTCCCTGATGAGCTCGCTCGCAACTAAAAAATCACACAAACAGCTTTGCAATAGCTTTCTACGGTATTTTATCGATATCATGAAGAAATAATAAACGACGAATGCAACAAAGAAATGTGATTTATCGAAAATTCTGCAACACCTCGGCTGTAACAAATTAGCATCGATCCGTACTAGTCTTTTATTCACACGTCGGTGGACAATGCGCCGAATTTATTGATCGTAACGGGCATGTTCGACTCTTCCTCCGAGGAATCCTCCTCGTCACGGGAACCTCGAGCGGTCGACGGGCTTCCGGTGTCCTCCTCGTCTTCGGATGAGGAATCAACCCGCGCTGAGCCGAGATCCTCGCCCGTTCCGTTATTCGCCTGGACCCACTTGATGGCCTCAACATCCGGATGTCTTTCCCATTCATCTGTGAAAATAAAAGTTATCAGATAAATAACAATTGAGGACCAAGACGTTTTTCAAGTGCTTGTGCTTCCTCATAGAGGAACCTTTGTTATCGGGGGGGGGGGATCGAGATTTTAATCAATGCGTTTTAAAAATGTCCCAACACATCGAAAAATCATATTTTCTTACCTTTTTTAGCAGCCCATCCGGGCGGATAAACGTAGAAGCATATTTTTCCCTCCAGAGCCATTCTCAATAAAGAATTGGCGGCTCTGTAACTATCCAATCTCGCTGTTCTAGCGGTAACGTAATTTCTCTTGGCCGCCCAGCCGTCGCAAATATCAATGGCCGACCACGTATCGTCGTTGTCCTGATGCTGTATCCTCAGGAGCTTCGGTAGATCCAATCGTTCGGCAATGAACTTTATAGTCGTGTAGGGCTCTCTGACCTGGGCGATCGGAAACGATCCCATGAGTATCTGTATCTGTTTCGGTACCGTCGACGGAAACACCAGACCCGGACAGTCGCACAGACAGACATTTTTCGTAAGAAATATCGTTTGAAAGTGCTTCGTGTGACCGGGCGTCCGCGAAACGCTCACCACTTTCTTCCCTGATTTGGAAAATAACATTTTTTTCGTTCTTTCTCATACATCGAAGAGACGCAACAAATCGTACCGTTCACTCACCCATCAGCGCGTTCATCAAGGACGATTTACCGACGTTCGGCGTGCCTATGCAGCCTATCGTGAGTACGCCGTTCTTGTATTTAACGTGCTCGAAAAAGCTCGTGTCCTCCTTCTCTATAACGACATTGTCCTTCCTGTCCAGATCGTCCATGTCGTACTCGAGATGCATTTCTTCTTGGATCTTCTCGTTCCAAGAGCTCAGGTCGACCCTGTCGCCGACAATCTCCCTGCACGTCTCCATCAACTTCTGCGCTCCCTCCGCTGCCATTTTGAGCTTTCCTTTCCTCCTTCTCACCTTTAGATTCTCGCCGTCCACGGTGTTGCCGCGCAGATTGTACGCAGGGTAAGATGTGAAGAACAGAATGTGCAGCTTCGGATACTGAGTTCTGAAGTACTCGCGCCACGCTACGACCAGCGCCGGCGGAGCAAGATCAATTTTGTTCAGTATCAGGATCATGTCTTTCCCCAAATCGTTCGTCACGTAGCGATACAGATATGGTGGGAACATCAGAACCGGATATCTTATGTCCACTATCACGAGAAGCATGTCGGAAATTTCTAGAACCCTCCAGAGTTGTCTCCACGTCTCCAAATTTAGCTCGAAGTAACTGATGTTGCTCAGCTCTTCCATCCTTCGCAGATACTCCTGTCGAAACGTTATTTAAAAAAAGCAACAACTGTTAGTATTTCTTTATATTAATACAACTAATAAACAACTAATATTCTTTTAAATTTGTAGCTCTTTGTAATCTGTTAATTTTTATTTTGTTTTTCATTATCCAGGTAGAAAAAAAATATCTGGTATGAAAAATCTAAATGGGTGACTTATGTTCGTCTGGATAGTAATTATAAACTATCCTACGTCCAAAAATTAACTTTTGGACGTGATGTCTGGAGATTTTTTGACGTCTTTGGACATGATATTAGGAAATGTCTTTTGGCTACTTGGGTACATTGAGAACTTCTGTTCAATAATTCTGGATTATCATAACTTTGTGATGTATGCCGACTGATGATCTCGGTCACCACTGTTGTCCAATAAAAGGAGAAATTAGTCAATAAACTAAACGAAATTAAATTATGTTAATACCAATTTAATTTTAGTAATAATAATATTTAATGATAATAATCCATGATTAAAATTTAATTTGATATATTTTCATCAGCCAGAAGAGGACGCCAGTCAGAAGAACAACTGAAATACATTACTCTCTTTCAAGCTGTACAAGGAACAATTCGTTAATAAAGCATCAATATCAATATAAATAAATTAAAAAATAAAAATTTACGCGCGAATGGCATTGCGATGCAATAATTTAGCAAAACTCACGGAAAAACATTTTTGCTCTCTGTGATCCAGTTGTTCCTTGCTCATGCTGTAGTCCCAGGGCGGCCTCTTCGGTAGATCGACTTCGGGAGGAAAGTAGTTGTCCGAAACCTCTTGTGCCTCGAGCGGCACGGGTTCTACTGCTCTCCGAGCGTCTTCCCTTCGCTTCCGTAATTCCTCTTTTGACTCTTGGAAGAACTGCAGAGCGTACCTGGACCTTCCCGTGTTGCCCTCTCGAGGCTGCTTGTTGATTTTTTGTATGTTCTTCGAGAACGTCGATTCCTCCCTTTCATCGTGTTCCTCATTGTCGTCGGCCCTGTCGACTGGTATAAAAATATTGTCACTCTTAACACATATGTTCTTGAACGCAGTTCTGCTTAGCTATCTGTTCTTTAATTTGTGACTGTCCACTTCCGATTGGGTTTTATTTTCGGAACTCGGCAAATACACTAAGTTCTCAAAGTACGTATCGAAGTATACTGAGTCCGTGCTTAGTACTCGGAGCTTGAGCTGTTAAGTTCTGCCGCTACTCGATATGCAGGTACTCATGTTCAGGTAATAAATAAATAAATAAATAAATAAATAAATAAATAAAAACCTGACGGCACAGGATCTACTCGGTACTAGCAAGGGAACGCACGCAGTGCTGGCACAATGCAGACATGTATGTCCGCAGGTGACGATATTGTCACCGCACAGCATTTTGATACCAGGCGTTGCTTGCGCACTCCCAGCTTGCCGTTTAGCTTCAGAATCAAGGCATGAAGCTCCACAGCCAGCTGGAACTGTGCGAGCAGCTTGTGGTATCAAAACGCCGTGCCGTCACAATATCGTCACCTGCGGACATACATGTCCGCATTGTGCCGGCACGGCATGTCAAATTTTACGGCGCGCTTTTCTCTCTGGGCAGGTTTTGTAAATTGCCAATGATACATCTGGTTTTTTTAAATTGCCAACGATACATCCGAATTCTTTATGAGGGGTCCTTTTCGAGCGTTTTTGGTAACGAGAGAATGCTTTTCAGAGCACATTTGCGTCAAAATTAAGCCCTGAACTGAGAGCAGACTGTGTTACAAGTGCCGGCACGGCATGTCAAATATTATGGCACGCTTTTCTCGCTAGGCAGGTTTTTTAAATTGCCAAAGATACATCTGGTTTTTTTAATTGCTGACGATACATGGTTTTTTTAAATTGCCGACGATACATCAGAATTCTTTCTGAGGGATCCTTTTCGACCGCTTTTGCTAACGAGAGAATGCTTTTCAGAGCACATTTGCGTCAAAATTAAGCCCTGAACTGAGAGCAGGCTGTAATACAAGAACGCCCGATTCGGCTGCTTATACATGCGGGTACATATCAAATATTTCTGGATTGAGCCAAACAAGGCAGCAACTGCATTCAAGAACGCACCCGCTGACGGATGACCTCCGAAAAGCCGGTGTGCCATTGTGCGTTTGTTGCTTTTTCTTCGTACTTACCCAACATTGTGCGACTCTGGCGTTGCTTCTTGGCCTGCATCTGCTGCCTCTTAGCTTTTCCACTGAACGGAGCTTTTCTTCTGCCCTGCGGCATCTTGATTAAAAATGTATCTCCTCCACCGACGTTCACCGACGAAAAATCACCGATTGACTGAAGCACAGGATGTTCGTAGCACGAAAAAAAATACGCATGCGAACTCGCCCATCACAGTTGGGTGAAAGTATTTCGGTTTACCCAGTGGCCAGTCCGGATGTCCTAAAGTGTGGTGCTTCAGGCCCGGTGTAATTGGTTGAAGAAGAAGAAGGTAAAAGTATTTGATTGCGACTGGTTGATACGCGGTAGTTCTTCGCTCAGCTGTGAAATGTTTGGGTAACATATAGGTGGCCGAAAGCGAAACCTCTATTCTGACCAAACTCGCCCAACGCAAAGTTTCTAGCATATTCGGACAATAACACATAAAACCTGACGGATAAACGTTCTACACTCATCACCTAGAAATCCGTACTGACTGAATGGCATATCAATCTTTGAATCTCCCCCCAAGGAGCTGACTTGAATCCAAAGGGATTTCAAACGATACTGACCCAAATGATGGGGTCTTTAACGAAGCTCGGACGCACGAGCGGTCGGCAATGCAGATATGTGCTAAGTGAAAACGTTCGTAATGAACGGGTATCAATTAGTCGAAACTAATTAATTAGAAGGAGAAGAAGAAACTCGGTAAGTGAGATCGGACTGAAATTTACTCTGAACTAGTGGAAAAATTCTAGTAGACTCAAAATTCACTTATGGGATTGGCTGTTGACTAGAAAGTTTTGAATTAACTAGAATTTGTCCTCTAGTTCAAACTCGTTTCAGTCCGTCCTCAGTTCCGGTAGAAACTGAGTATATGTTACCCACTTTGCAAAGAGCGTTGTTGATTTTTCTCTGAAGAATCCAATTCCGTAATTCAGCCAGGGACAAAAACGGATGACTTAAGGAACACAAGTGTCCTGTTTTATCGACAGCCGTTAAACATCAAAGCTCAGTAGCAAAAAAGAATTCATCTAACCTTAACGTTAACAAAGAGGGTGATCGGCACGAAGGCTGGTCTCGATCTATCCCAGCATTTTTAAACAACCTGCTTGCCGGGGAAAAAAACCTTGAAACTAAAAAGAGAATCCTAGAATGGACATCAAAAGAGCTCCAGAAACACTCCGCAAAATTGCCCCAAGATGACCTGCCAACAGCCCATCCCTCCAAGAATTGCGTGTCCCCTCCCCCCCAAATAATATCTAACGTTCAATAGTCCCTCAGAGAAAATCGAAATCTTACAATGGAATTGTCGGAGTATTAATAATAAATGGCAGGAATTACACTCCCTTATTCATGAAAAACACCTTATTTGCCTATCCGAAACTTGGCTTTCTCCCGACCAGAATTTCATCGTCAAAAATTTCCACACGGTGCGTAAGGACAGACCGTCTCTTAACAAGGGGGGCGGTGTTGCAATTTTAATTAGTGAAAAATTAACATACACCATCACTCCCACGGACCACATCAGAGTGAAAGGTTTTGAGATCGTAGGGGTCAGAATTTCTAATTGCAAATCACCATTCCACCTTTTCTCCATTTATAGAGAACCCAGTTCCTACACCACCATGAAAGATTGGTCAGACTTCTTCTCACTACTTCCCAAAGACTCCATTTTAGCGGGTGACTTTAATGCGCTACATGAGGAATGGGGGGGTGGGGTTCGAAACCACTCGGGCATGGCGTTGTACAAAACAATAAACAATGTGAATTGGCGGATCCTCAACAACGGGGAACCCACCATAATTAACAGACCCGGCACCCCCTTCAGATCCCCTGACCTCACGATAGCAGCACCAGATCTTGCCATCACCAGCAGCTGGCAGGTCTTGGAGGATACATATACAAGTGACCACTTTCCCATCATTATCTCAATTGACAACGGACCTATTAAAATCGCTTCCCACCCATTCAAACTAAAACTGTCCAAGGTCTCTTGGACAGCTTTTGCGGAGGAGGTTAAAAAAGGGTTAGAGGAGTGTGGAGACCCAGAGCAATCGAACTACGAGGAAAAATATATGGCCTTCGAGGAGACAATTAGGAGTAGCCTTATTGCGGCTGGAGCCAAAACGCCCAGCAACAGTAGGGAGAAAACCGAATTGCCCTCAGCCTTATGGTGGACTGATGAGTGTTCGGTGGCTGTACAATCCAGAAGAGACGCCCTTAGCATATACAAAAAGCATAGCAGTCGGGAAAATTTTAAAAATTATATGATTCAAGTAGCAGCGTCAAAGAAGATCCTTCGAAAAACAAAGCGGGAAAAATTTAGAGATTTCTGTGCTACCCTCACACCAGACTCAGACCCAACAAAAATCTGGGGCATTATTAAAGCCTTTAAAAAAAGAGTTTTAGGTAGCAAAATTAACGCGGACAAAGATCCAAACTCCGACTCCGTTCAAAATTCCATAGACAAACTCTGCCCCCCTACAGCTAGTATCCCGATTGAGAGTGTTATTAGTAGCCTTCCCATTAAACCTACCTTCCCGGAGATTTTCACGAAGAGTATTACCGAGAGGGAAGTAGAGACATCCATCAAGTTATCTAAAAAAAAATCTGCCGCCGGTCGAGACGGCATTAGTAATGTTGTCCTCGCAAACTTTCCCAAGGAAGCGATCTCCTTTTTGACAAAAATGTTTAATGAAATTTATAGGAATGGCAGAACCCCTAGGGCATGGAGTAACTTCTTAGTGTATCTTATTCCTAAGCCGGGGTCAGGGGGGCTAAGACCCATCTCCTTGGCATCGTGCGTTTCGAAACTGCTGGAGAGGGTGATTGCCAGAAGAATCGATTGGCATCTCGAAAGCAACAAGTTGCTCTCGAGATACCAGATGGGTTTTCGTAAGGGCAGATCTACCCTTGACAGTATTTCCATACTCACTACGGATATTGGCTTGGCGCTCGTCAGGCGCGAGATACTCGGAGCATTGTTTCTGGACATCGAAGGCGCTTTCGACAGCGTCCAGGCGGATATCCTTGCAGTGGAGCTGGCCGATCTGGGCCTCCCCCCTAACTTAATTTCTCTGCTAACACAACATATAGCTGGCAGAAGACTTGATTTTTTACTCCATAATAATATCACTTCTCGCAAGGCCTCTAGGGGCTTGCCCCAGGGATCCATACTTAGCCCTATCTTATTCAACATCCTCCTCCTCAAAATAATAAAAGAAGTCCCTGCAAATTGCAAAATTCTATTATATGCAGACGATTGCGTCCTCTACTCTTCCGATCCCTCGTGGGAAAAAGTGAAAGAAAACCTAGAGGACGCTCTCGAAATCACAGCAAAAAATCTTGAATCCTTGGGTCTTAATCTTGCCCCCCAAAAAACGAAACTTGCATGTTTCACCCGGAAAAAATTACCCCTAGATCCCCACATTGATTTTAGAACAAACTCCATTCCCCGCTCCCATATCATTTCCTTCCTCGGCGTATCGCTGGACCCGAAACTCTCCTGGAAGTATCATATTCTGAAGCAAAAAGAAAAAGCTAAATCCCGCCTAAAGATTTTAAAATATATAGCTGGTTGCAAATGGGGGGCTCACCCCTCCACCCTTTTGCTGATATACAGAGGCCTGATCAGGCCTATCCTTGAATACGGGGCTCCAGTGTTCAAGGCAGCAGCTTTCGGGCATTTGGTTGAACTGGACAAAGTTCAGTTCTCCGCTCTTCGCCAGTGCCTAGGGCTGCTGCCCTCCACCCCAACCAATATCCTTCTCGCCGAAGCGAAAGAGCCTCCGCTCTCCATTAGAAGAGAGGAAAGCACCGATAAATTAATTCTTAAATCCATAGCCAATAGATCCCACCCTCTGCCTCCGAAACTCAAACTCTTATGGGAAAAATATAAACAAAAAAACAGAAACGAATTCCGGCCACTGGAAAACTTGCCACCACTCATACAAAGTTTTGGAAAAAACAGCAAGATCCTACACTCCCTGGAGATACAAGATATCCCCAAATGCTTCGATATCCCCTTCGATGCCTATCACAGCCCCATAGGAATCAACACGGACTTAGGAATATGCTTAGCTGATAGTAAAAATCCGGACCGTTTACTAAAAAAATTTCTTCTCGAAAATTGGCCAAACCATGTTCCTTTCTATACTGATGGCTCGAAGGACAGGGACCGGGGCAGGTGCTCAGCCGCTATCCATTGCAATTCCTATAATATCAACCTCAGGCTCGGCCTTCACAAGAACTTTTCCATTTGTAGTGCTGAAACCATCGCCCTACTCCACACTCTGACTTACATTGACAGATTGTGCCTGAGAAAATCGGTAATTTGCACGGACTCTCTCAGTGCTCTTCTCAAAATTAAGAACGTGACCATTAACGCTAACGAACACCCCATCACGTTGGAGGTTCTAGAAAAAATTTTCACACTTTCCAAAAAAAAATACGACATTCAATTCATTTGGATCCCCTCGCACAGGGGCATCGACGGCAATGAGGTGGCCGACACCTTAGCCAAAGAGGCGTTGGAGCTTCCAACGTGTGACGACTTTCGACCGAACTATGCCGACCAGATGTCCGAACTGAAGGAGAGGTACAAAAGACTTGCATCGGCTTTCTTTCTTAAAAATAGCGTCATCAAGGGTGTTAATTACTTTAAAAACTATTGGACAGACGACAAAAGTACATGGTTCCATAAATATAGTTGCAGCAGAAAATCAATTACTACTATATCTCGTATCCGATCAGGTCATTGCCTCACACGATCGTACCTATATAAAATCAAAAAAATAAACTCAGAGGCCTGTGACTGCGGGGAGGTAGTTCAGGACCTCAACCATATTTTTAACTTTTGCCCCCATTTTTTCGCGTGCAGGGAGAGGCTAGTAAGGGCTCTCAGAGTGCTCAAGTCGTATCCCCCTACGGATCTGCATTCTCTTCTTAAAAAACCCTCTCTATCCGTCATTGGAGTGGTTATGAAATTTTTATTTGAATGCGAACTCGACCTATAGGAGTGTTTACAGGAATATAGATACTCTTTTCAAAAAAAAAAAAAAAAGAAGAAAAGAAAGAAAAAAAAAAATAATAATAATATGTATATATATACAATAACTATAACAATAATAATAAAAAGAATATATAATTATAAAAAAGAAAGGACAAAAAAGAAAAGAAAAAAAAAAAAAAAAATAATAATAATAATAAATAATAATAATAAAGCAAATAAATAAATAAAGAAAAAACGCTCCTTTGCGACTACCGACCCCTTCCCAACTCTAAAAACTCCCACCAACCAACCCGGAACCGCCTACCGCACCCAACCTTTCGAAACTATAATACAACGGCTCGTCCTCATGTGAGGCGCCTCCAACGTTTCAACGGGCGACGAACGCCAATCACATTACGGCATATCCAAGCTTCTCCGTTCGGAGAACCCAATGGGAAGAATGGCACTTGGCGTAAGCCTAAAGCCAGGAGGAATAAGAAGAAGAAGAAGAAGAACCTTAACGTTGTCAATCGTGTCACGTCGCCGATAAGACTTAGGCTTTCGTAGCAATTAAAACCCTTATCCAAGATGCCTAAGAAGAAAACGGGCCAGAGGCGAAAGGCCGAGAAGCAGAAGTTGCGACAGAAGGAAATAAGAACGGCCAAGGGTGTACTCGATTTGGCCAAGGTTCCGGCCAATTCAGTGATGGCAAGTCAAATTTCGTTAATCGACCCTGAGCATGTGACACGTCGCCCGATTTTTTCGTTTCTTATCGTGAATTTTTTATATAATCAAAAAATACTTCTCTTTTTTACCACAGGAATGTGATAGATGTAATAGGAAACAGAAGAGTCGGGCTTTCTGTTATTTTTGTCAGAGTGTTCAAAGGTTACCGGTTTGCGCTCACTGCGGAAAGATGAAGTGCATGCTGAAGACCGGAGATTGCGTCATTAGGCATGCCGGCGTATTCACCACTGGCTTAGGAATGGTCGTAAGTATCTTGATTTTTTATTTAAACAAACATGGTTTTTCACGAGAACAGGCGTGTGACCGATAATGCGTAGAACTCATCGAAGGCGCGACTAATCCGCATGGGTAATACATACTCGGAGCTAAAGCAGGAGGCGCTTTCTTCTGAAACTTTAGTGTTTCTGCGATTTACTGAAAGTTCAAATATACCGCAGGATCAGCAGAATGTGGCCGTCTGTACTGGCACGGGTTTTCCGTAGTTTCCCTGTTTCCCTGGCAAATACGCTATTGTGTAGCTAGGTCGGCTATGAACGCACTGGAATTTAGGTAGCTTAGCTGAGTTTAGGTAGGGAGTGCTAGGGGGGAATCGGGAGGGGGTTCTGTAAAAACCCAGAAGGTATACGGTAAAAAAATGGAACAAACATAAAAAAAAAAAAAATACACATTCGGAGCAAGTGGAGCTAAACTCTAAGCGTTTTCCATAATCAAGCACAAGAAATGATATTTCCATATGGTTGGCAAATCATACGGAATTATTGAATTTAGCGTTCAGCCAAATTCCATATTATTATTATTATTATTATAATTATTATTATTAAACTTTACAGAAAAGAAGTGCAACACTTATACATCTGCATCTTGTTAACTGAATACATTTTCTTATGTTATAATTTCTTATAAATCTTATAAATTCTTTAAAACTTATAACTTATTCCTTATAACTTATACATGAATTATCTTAAAAGGAGATAGGGCAAGTGAGGGTGATATTGTTATTTTTAGGCAGTTCATGTAGACAACATAAAATATACTAAGACGTGTTTTGTGCGATTCTCTATGCTTCTCCAGGCCTAATCGACTACCATTATTACTATGACCTTATCGCTCGCAGTGTCCTAATGATATGGCTGATCACAAATATTTATTTATAGAGCTGCAATTAAATCACGCATCGAAAATATCGAAAGTTCCGAGTGAAATACTTCAATTCGATGTTTCAGTTTGATGGTTTAATATTTCTTTTTTAAACGTCCAATTTTTATTGTTTAGAAAATCATGGCTATGTCACCCCGACTTACCCTAGTAGTAGTACAGTTATTATCTTTTAGTTTTTCTTTTTTCTTCAATAGAAACATAAAGACAAAGAAATATAAAAGTTGTAAGACATATTTGTAATTTGATAATTGCTTAAGGAGAAATCCGTTAATAAAAATACAAATAACAAATAACATGCCTATTTTATATGCAATTACATTTTTTTTTAATGTTGCCAGGGTGCTATCTGTGATCACTGCGAAGCCTGGATATGCCATGGAAGACGTTGTCTCACTGCGCACGCTTGCACGTGTCCCCTGATGGACGCAGTATGCCAGGAATGCGAAAGAGGAGTGTGGGATCACGGCGGAAGAATATTCAGATGCTCGTTCTGCGACTGTTTCCTCTGCGAGGACGACCAATTCGAACACCAAGCGTCTTGTCAAGTCCTCGAAGCTGAGAGCTTCAAATGTAATAACACGATCACCTATTTGTTACGTTTCTAAACAATCAATTACATGAGGCCTGGTCAATTTTTTAATTTTTATTAATACATTAAATGTTGTACTATCGTTTTTTGTTCCTAGGTCAATCGTGCAACAAACTCGGTCAGTATTCTTGCCTGAGATGCAAGACCTGTTATTGCGAAGATCACGTACGAAGGAAGGGTTTCAAGTATGAGAAAAACAAACCTATACCTTGTCCCAAGTGCAGCTATGAAACTTCGCAGACGAAGGATCTCAGCATGTCGAGTAAGATAGACGGCGTAATTGCCGACTATAGTGCAAGCCCTTGGTATTATCGTGGTTTTTATGATAACGAATAGAATAACGATTGACGATCATTCTTCCACAGCTCGCAGTCACAAATTCGGCAGGCAGAACCAAGGTGGCTCTTACGAGTCTGACGAGGAGGGCGAGGGCTACGGGTATTACGGAAATGGTAGTGGCAATTACGGTAACGAGGCTGCCGGTGATTACGGCGAGGACGACGATGAAGAGGAAGAAACATCGAGCGGCAGCGAAGACGAGGACGACGATGACGAGGACGAGGAAGATGTCGATGAGAAGACGGAAGATGGCAAGGCCAAGGAAAAGCAGTAGCAGCAACAAGTTTTGTAGAGATTTTTTTGTTATTATTGTACAAGGCTCGGTCCGCTGAGTATTGATCCTGTTGATTACCAGAAAATAATAAAATCTATTATTTTCCTAATAATTGTATCCGGATTATTATTTGTCATGTCGGTATTCGCAGGGAAAAGTGGAAAGGATAGGCACGTATCAAAATCGATTTTTCACACGGAAGAACGCCTCGTCGTACATATATGAAGGTCGATCGGAATCATGTGTAAGCGGCGGTTACAAACACACGCGTGCTTGGTGCACGTGAAACATCCCTAGCAGGTTCGACTCACCACGGCTCATTTTGATCCTCGAACGTTGCACGACCAATTGACCAAGCAGATTTTTTTTAGTTTTAGCCGTTTAAAAATGACGGCAGTTTGTTTATGCGAAAAAACATTCACCGGTTAAATAATAGGCAGTATTTGTGAAAGGTTAAACCTATTAAAAAAATCTACTTGGTGAAATCGTAGAGTAAAGTTTAAGAAACAAAATGAGCCATGGTACATTAAAATCGGTTAAAAAATACGGATATTACTTTGAAAAAACCTAAGAAAAACTTTGGATTATCATGGAACTTTGCATCCACCAGTTATTCTTGGAAGATCATCATGATTAATATTTCTCTTGGTTGAGGACACATGCATTAATAAAAATCAACCTCCTTTACTGTCCATAAAAGCATACAATTTTTGATAAATGATCGAAAAATGTATGCACTCGTTTAACTAGTGTGCCACGCAGTAGCTGCCTTAAGCCGCGCGCGTTTTTACCAACGAAAGAATATGATCGGAAACGTATAACATGTTCGTTCTATTTCAATCCGATAGTTGGCATATTTTACAGGAGAGACAATATTACAGAATAATATCATGCTTCGTAAAATATCGATTCAGAAGTTATGCAGACTGAATCTAAGTCCCTCTATGGAAATCATGACAGACCCATTATCTCCGTCACCGATGACTCGAATGACCTGAAACATTGGGTCAAATGGTAGATTCAATGATAATTTTTTGGTTCTTAAGAAATCTAACTACACAATCCCTGTTCAATGAAATAGTGTAATTTGTCACCTGGACTTTATCTGATCGCCCGGAATGTAGAATGGATTGCACACAGCGTTGGAGTACGCGACATGGAGTTTCCTGAAAATCTGTAATTTTATGATTAATCAATTGTTTGGCTCGTGGGATGCACAAAAACCTACCATTCTGACATCATTGTCGCGAAAAGACGCGTTCGAAGACTGCAGCACCACAACGAATTTGACCTTCGTGTTCGTCGCATAGCCGAATCTTGAAGTAAAACAAAACAGAGCTTTAAAGATATGAATGTGACCTTTGTGTTGGTCGCATAGCTGAATCTTAAAGTAAAACAAAACGAAGCTGTAGAAATACAATTTTGACCTGCGCATTGGTTGCATAGTCGAGTCTTAAAGTAAAACAAAACATGACCCTGAAGATATCCGCACGAGACGAAACTTTGCTCAAGTTATAAAGGCTGTATATTTTGCATCGGACAAATTCCCTGCGGGAAGTTCACTTACAATAAAATTCTACGAGCGAACAATTTTTCTTGTCTTCTTAAAGCAGCGTGTTTACAGAGACTCGCGGAAGATGAAATTTGATGTCATGCGAATATCTTCAGAGGCATAAACAAAACGGAGCTGTAAAAATAATGCAGGCATCCAAGGTCGTCGAAATTTAGTAGTAAGTTGTGCGCACATTTTGTGTTCCTCGGTAGAGAAGAGCAATCCGAGGAATAACTCCCGAGTGTCCGTCGCCGTTTTGTTGCCTGCGCTCAATTTCTCTTCGATTATGTCGATCGAAGTGTGAACTTTGTAATGAAACTGAAGAGCAGTCGCTTCGGCGGCGCACTTTATGTACTTCGGTGAGTTCTGCGGAGAAAAACTCAATTACTAACGCAACATTGAATGCACTATTTAAGGCAATTAATAACGTAGTATGTTACAGCGCGGATCGTGTCAAACTCGAGGCGTTTGACAATTTACTCGCAACTGCCGAAACATAGCCTATAAAATTTCGCGACGATAGAGATTCTCCTTACGTCTTTGCCAATGACTGCGACGCACACAGCCATTTCGATGCTTCAACGGCTAAATAGCACCATTACTGTCGAACGAATCGTCGGATTGCGTGTTAAACATCCGGCTGGCCGAATTTCTGAAAAACTTTTATCGACCGACGAGTTCTCGTGAAACTACTGCGTTACGCTGATCCGCGCTCTCGAGGGGGGAGTTAAATGTCACGACAACAGATCAGTCGGAACGAATTTTTATTTCAAAAATAATATGTTTCATGTAAAAATAAGTTTATTGACATCGCTATGGAACTCGTTGGTCCTACAATTATTTTCGTATGCCGACAAGCGTCAGTTCCTATCCAATGGTTCGTTATAATATCTGCGTTTCAAAGTGCGATATTTCTTGAGCATGTAGAGAGCCTCGATCTCCTTCACAACGAACTCTCCGTGAGCTATCATCTTGTCAATTTTTTCGGGATCTGTCTCGTCTTTGTTTTTCATAAAAGCTCTCCTTAGACCGGTGCGAAAGTTATCGTAGCCTTTGGGATAATCCCTTCCCATGTGCAGTAGCTGGGATTAAAAATTTATCATTTACAATGATAATTCGGATGGTCTGATATTTGTATATATTTTTTTTTTACTACAGTTTCTATTACCGTTTTGTACAGCTGAACGACTTTGGTTCTTTGAGCCATTACAATGTGTTACGAATGTTGTGATTAACTAAATTTACGTGCCCGCTGCTGTTTGCAGTGGCTTGTAAACTTTGGAGATGCGCATTTTAAGTATTATTTTATTATGTTATCTTACGAGAATAACCCCCTTTTACAGTGAGAAGAATAGAACGTTTGGAGAACTAATCGTTCGTGGGAATATGCGAAAGCAAATTGGTAACAATCGAGCCAGCAGTATCTGCAAATGTAATAGCGATGAACTCTAAAATCCTTAAGAGCAGGTGAAATACCACGGTCGGCAATAAAAACTGTAATAAACTTTTCTCATGCATTCTGGCATGTAAGGTCAAAAGGAAAGTCTCATTGAAAGCCGAGATATGATCCACCTCCGATGAGACTTTTCTTTTGACCGTACATGCGAGAACCCGAGAGAAAAGTTGATTACAGTTTTTGATACCGACTGAGCTCGGGATGGTCGGCGAGGGGGTGTTTCGGATGGTCTTCAGGTGATGTGAAATATCGCTGCGGGTAACAAAAACTGTACTGACTGCCGGTTTGAGACTGCCGTCCGCCGAGGAAAAAGAAAATTGTCTTTCCCTGGAGAATCGGCAGACGCAGGGAAAGACAATTATATTTTTTCCTGTTGGTCTGCGGTCTCAAAACGGCAGTCAGTACAGTTTTTGTTACCGATTGGGCGCGGGATAGGTGGGCGCGCAGTTTTACCACAGCACCTTCAGACTAAAGGAAACACTTCTCTTCCCGCCCAAACCTAGCTCGGTCGGTATCGAAAACTGTAATGAAATTTCTTCCCGGGTAGTTTCATGTATGGTCGAAAGAAAAGTCTCATCGAATTCTGGCATAATTACCACTGTCGACTTGAGACTTCTCATGGTACAGACCATAAAATGAGAATAAAAATGAAACGTTATGGCACCGTTGGTACAAAAAAAGATTACAGTTTTTGTTACCGACTGCGGTATCCGACATACTCTTACGTATCATAGCGATGTAGTATTGCTGTTACCGACCACCAGCAATCCTCATTTTTCAGCCAAGGGTACTTCTCGCTTTACCCTCAGCTCGATTGCGTTTAACCCTCAGACTCTCCCTTTTTACCCTTAACACTACGGGTAATGAGGGTAGAGAGGTTACTTTCATATCCCTTCGAAAAGATGGCGGTACACGCTCGTGCGGAAATTCGCTCTTATCTCTTTTTTTTGCCACTGAACTTTATTGTAATTCGAATACTGTTCGGATAGTTTCGTTTCCATCCCCCGACAATCAAGAGGCATCTTCACGAATAAGATCATCTTCGCGAATAAGATCATCTTCGCGAATAAGATCATCTTCGCGAATAAGATCATCTTCGCGAATAAGATCATTTTCGCGAATAAGATCATCTCCGCGAATAAGATCATCTTCACGAATAAGATCATCTTCACGGATAGTGGCACACGGTCGAAAAAAAAGTCTCATCGAATGCTGGCATGATATCCGCTTTCAACAGGATTTCTCATTTTACCGTGCCAGTCGTAAAATAATTCGATTACATTTTTTGTAACCGACCACGATATTCCACATACACTTATATATCGTAGTGAAGTAGTATCACAGTGTAAAAAAAAAAATCGGATGAAATTTAGTGTACTGGTGCCGGATGTTTTTATGCATAAATTGGTACATTAAATTTCATGCACAATTGCGATAAAAAAATTAACGAACACTATGTTAAAAACTTTATAAATACTTTACTTTCAATAATCCACTTTAATTTTACTATAAAAGTACTTTAATTCCAATAATTTACTTGAATTTCACTCTAAAAGTTAATTAATATTTCATGACAATTGTACATTAAATATACAATTTTTTTTTTTTTTACTTTCTTAACTCCCTTACTCACCACCAGAAACCCTCACATTTCAACCAAGGGTACTTCTCGCTCTACCCTCAGCTCGATTGCATTTAAACCCTCACGCTTTCCCTCTTTACCCTTAACACTGCGGGTGGCGAGGGCATAGAGTTGCATGTCCCTTCGAAAAGATGGCGATGCACGCCCGTCCGGAAACCCGCTCTTATCTCCGCATTCTTTTTACTACCGAACTTTATTGTAATTCGAATACTATTCGGATAGTTTAGTTTCGATCTCCCGAAAATCAGGAGACATCGGCCAGATACGCGCGACGATAAATTCATCAAGCCGAAGCGCGCCGGAGCTGGCTAGAAATTCGAAGCGCGATCAGATAAACAGCGAACGATGAGTAATGTTAGCATTCTTCGTGGTGCACACAGCTTGATGTTATCGGTGACGTCCATGACGAGTGTCCCGTGTCCGAGGGTTGCCCGTTGCGCCTCTCACATTGCGCCGGGCCCTCTTTCGCTCGGACACCGCTCAAGATTTAGTCATCCGTCGGGTTAGATACATAACAAACCCACTCCCGACCGCCGGACACTCCGCTCGTTCAGTGTCAGTAACTCCCCGATCGCTCTACCGATATAATGAATTTTCTAAAGCTCGACCGTCCGTGGGTATTAGCGGTGAGTACTCGCTTCACCTGGGCTTCGGCCGCACTCGCGATACACAATCCGATCGGATGCAATTTACGATAAAACAAAATACCTTCTATCTAAAACAGTTTCTATCGATCGCGATCGCAACGGGGGAATCTTCGTCCGGCGTTCCGACTCACGTTCACGATGATCCGCCGTTCTGGCAATTCGTACTTCGCGAATTCGTATTCAAGACCATATCCGGACCTCCGCCGAACGACGAAACTCTGTACCAAAAATTGCTGGACGCCCCCTTCTACGGTGGTCCATCGCCGGAAGCTGCGGACGTTGAAAGCTCGTTGGTGTCTCGCGGCGACGTTTATCGCATGACCGACGGACGATGGATTCTCTGTCAGGAGGGTTGCGTGAATTGCGATCCTTGCGAGCGGCAGAGAGATCCGATAGTCAAGTGGATCTTGAGAAGAGTGATGCGCCCGATTAGCCGATCAAAGTCGCCGAAGTGGGACCTGCGATTGACGGTTTTTCCTCGGTTGCGAACCGGCAAGGAACCGTCGTACGAAGGTGCGTACGCGAGGAGCCAGGATGACCTGGGAAGAGAAACCATCCTTCGTGATTCTGGTCCAGGAACTACGTCCGACCTCTCCAGGAGTTACTGGTCGAACGAGGAAACTCACAGCAGCGAAGAATCCAACATCGGTGGAGCAGGACATTCGGAGGACTCGCCAGTTTCCAGAAGGAGATCAACGGGTCGCACGCGGGTCAAGAGATACAGAGTAAAACCATCGGGACGTCCGCGGCACTTGAGGTTCTACCATCCTCAGGAGGACGTCACCGGAAGCAACGACCCGACGGAGAGGAATGACGAATCCACTCCTCGTTTGATAATGGGCATCGATCAGCACGGGGAAAAACACTTGGTACACGTCGTGCCAGTTGATCCGCCGGCGAACGACCGCGATTCGATGAACTACCCGAGTTCTTATCTAACGGACAACACGGCCAGAATCGGCCGAACAGCGGAGCAGGAACGGGATGGACTTTCCTATGAAAAATTGATAGATCGCATAATGAGCTCTCTGAACAGCCATCGAGGCTTCATCGAGAAGTTCATATTCTCCGACAGACTCGAGCCGGAGTATAAGAAGGGGGCGGTCCACCCTTCGTACGCCTTCTCGGATCCCCAACGGGCAAGCGACGATGATCGATTCGATGGAAGAAATTTCGACGATTACCGCGTCGAGGCTTCCCCAGGAGTCAATCAATATCCGACAGATTCCGGATATCAGATGCACGAGCGAGACGATCGGTTCAAAGGACGGTACGCCGACACGAAGAGGGAGGTAAACAAGCCCCCCGGCGAATATCAAGATCAGACGATCGAGTACGAGCCCTACGTTACATCCGCAGAAGGCCGTCAGGACGAGAGATCTCTGGCTTCGACGGACGGCGAGCGAAGACGTCGAAACTTGGCTCCCAAAGTGGTCGCCTTGACTGACGATCCTCAAGGGCTCGGCCAAAATCGCACGGAAATTTATACTCCCGATGCGAAGTTCTCGATGAACGGGCAACTCCCGGGGAACTCCACTGATCGGGAGCTCACGGATTCGCGATCGGGAAGCAACGAGGCTGCAGCCGGAATTGATAACTTGCCGGGGGAAAGATCCAACGAGAAAACTCCGACTGTAGGGGAAAGCGGGCGAATACCGGCCGGCGCAGGTTAATATCCGCCAGGTTGATCTCAATGAACTTTACCGTAATGTCAAGATTACTATTGACGTACTTTGCTACTTACAAATAATACAATAGTAATTTACGATACTAGTGCGATAAAACTTTTTCTGACTAGTGCTGCAATTACGCGATTTCAGAAAAAGTTGTTCGGACGAGTATCGGATCAAATTTGACTTCACGAAGTGTGAAAAATGGGGGTTTTGTGCACGCGAAGCGTGCGAAAAATTGACGCTTTCGCACCGAGTGTAATAACAGTACTTTGTGATACTAGTACGAAAAAGCGGTCTTCTCAGCGAAGGTTGGGAAGTTAGCCGAGCGAGCTCGAGAGGAGGCGACAGTGAGAAAAAGGATGGTATTTCCTACGATAACGAATAGTTCCCAGGGAAATGGCAATATATATCGTTTCTGATAGTATTTGTTCAATTAGTTAAACTATAATTATGGTCACAACCATGGTTGCGACTATAATTATAGTGCAGTCGAGATATCGATAACTCCGCACACGAAATCATTTTTTTTTTAATTGTAGTAAACGTATTGAGATTTCTGTGTGTATATATATATATATATATATATATATATATATATATATATATATAAGTATATATATATCATAACAATATTTCTAACATTTAGTCCAGTTTCATCGTTTTAGTTGATGCAGAAAAGCTTTTCTCGTCCGATTCATAGATTTGTTTTTTTTTCTGCGCAACAATTGTCGTACTCCGAGAATCGACATTCACGTTGACACAATCGACGCCTCCGTCAGAGCGATTGAATAGAAGACGATCCAACTCGACGCGCGGTATCGCATTGTAGTCCGATATGACAACGAACGGCGTTGCGTTGAAATCCAACACGCTACGGCGGCGATTCGAAGCATGTTTGATGAAAGACATCAATAAAAAAATGTTTTAAACCAGTCGTTAGCATAGCTCTATCCTTATCCATCTATCGCGATTCACTTCAGCCAACAACTGTTCATCCCGCCAGATAACGACCCTCGATCGCTCACGATCGCTAATCCGACCGCGTAACGCCAAGTTGATCTTAAAGAACTTTACCGTAATGTCAACATAACTGCTTTGCCATTTACATTAAAAAAATTATTAAGTTCAATTTCATCGTTTTAGCCATTTGAACCCAATTCCATCGTTTTCGATGCAGAAGAGTTTTTCTCGTCCGATTTATAGATCCTGACTTTTTGTTACATAACAATTGTCACACTCCGAGAAATTTTCGGGCCTTACATCGGGGCCTGATAGAATCCGCAAGAGTCCTGACAAGGCCGTTTGAGGACCTCGTCGGGCCCCGAAGTAGGGCTCGAAAATGTCTCCTCATCGCATCGATGCATCCACACTTCCGCCAGAGCGATCGAATAGAAGACGATCCGACTCGACGCGCGGTATCGCATTGCAGTCCTACTCTATGACAGAGGCGTCGCGTTGAAATCAAACACGCCACGGCGACGACACGACGACAAACACCTATAAAAAAAAAAAAAAAAAAAAAAATCCGTCATTGGCATCCTTCCTTCCTCTCGGTCCATCGCGATTCACTTCAGACCCTATAATGCCCGCCCGGCAGCCATCAACGCGATAACGGCCCTCCGCCGTGAGTGATCGCTAATCCGACCGCGTAACCCGCGGAGTGCTCTTGGCAAATGGTAATGCGATCGTTCGATAGTCCTAATGTAAATAAACATGCGCGATCCCGGGGCTTCTCATCGGTATATGAGAAGCCTGGGACATAAACGAGAACGTCGCTGGCTCGTTTGCGCCCTCCCGGATAGCGAGAGCAGCAGGCACCGCGGCTTGGCGCGTGTTTAATGTAGGCACTATGGGATTCGCGTAATAGCATGGCAATGGATAGGAAGGAAGGTACACGGCCGGAGCTTCCTGGTTACGTGAAAGGTATCTCCCTCCCAGCTGGCTGCGGTATCCTAGCAGCCGCGTAGAGACTCCACCGTATGTACACCGAGGGTGTGAGCGTTGAGGGAGAGAGGAACCAGGTTGAGGATCGCAGCGGTAAGTCTGTGCTTATATTTAATTAAGGAAGATACGGTCTTGCGTGAGAGAGGGCGAGGTAGGTAGATCGGGCCGGCTTTGCCATGGAGAAGGGCTGGGGAGGGTAAAGAGTTGGCGAAGCAACTGACGAGGGGGGGGGGGGGGGGGGGGGGGGGGAGCGAAGGAGAGACAGCGAGCGAGCGGCGCGGTACCAAGAGGGAAAGACACAGGTTGGGGAGAGGTAAGTCAGTGTTACTTGTCTAATTATCTATCCCCCCTGGCTCTCGCAACCTCTCCGAACAATTTCCTCGTCGTCGTACGGCAGCTCGCATTCCCCTCGCCGCCTGCCCCCTTTACCCAGCCCCGACTCTTGGTTTCCCACCCCGAATCGGCGCCGGCAGCCGTGCTTTCCGCACGAATCTTTTCTGTTTAGTCCTCCGCCGCGCGGATGAGGAATCGGCGCGGTAGTTTCTCTCTTGCGTTGTGCGAATCCTGAAGCTGGAGACCGAAGTCAAAGGGGGGCGGATTTTTTCCTCGTGTCTGCACCTAGGAAAATCATTTGTTTTTGTAACTCGTGCATGAAAAGTGCTACTTTTCGTGCCTATCGAGAGTGGCGTAAATGGCGCTTTACAGCCAAGTGTACTATAAATAGCCGGCGCATGCGCACATCGTTCCGATCTTACTTTACGCATGCACTTTACGCACGCACGTTACGCACGCTATAGCGTGCGTACGAATCTTTTCTGCTTCGCCTTCCGCCGCGCGGATGAGGAATCGGCGCGGTGGTTTCTCTCGTGCGTTATGCTAACCTTGAAGCTGGAGACCGAAGTCAAAAGGGGGGCGGATTTTTTCCTCGTGTCTGCACCTAGGAAAATCATTTATTTTTGTAACCCGTGTATGAAAAGTGCAACTTTTCGTGCCTGCCGAGAGTGGCGTAAGTGGCGCTTTACAGCCAAGTGTACTATAAACACCCGGCGCATGCGCACATCGGCCTGCTCTTACTTCACGCACGCTTCAGCGTTTTAGCACTTCTCCTGCATTCGTTACAAAAAAATATCATGCGGTACTAGTGCGGTATAGCGAACATTATACGCGGACTGTCAAGTGCGTCGCACTCCGGCTGGTGCGACTCACTTCACAGCGTGCGTATAAAGATCACTTTACCGCACTCGTGTTGCAAAAGACTATTAAAGTAAATAAATATAAAAATTAAGTAACTCCAGCTGGTGCGACTCACTTCACAGCGTGCGTATAATATTCGCTTTACCGCACTCGTATCGCAAATTATCATTGAAGTAATTAAATATTTGTTTCAATTAAATATATATATATTTGCGAGGCTCCCGTCAAGTAAACTATTTTTCTGGGTGTGCAGGCGCCCTCTCGCTACCGCGAGGAACTTTTTAATCGAATTCGCGTTTCCTGTTTGGCTGATAATTAACCCCAAGGGGGTGCGTGGCATCTCGCGCGATGCGTACACTCGGTTTATCATCGGAAAGCTTCTCCCTCCCGAGGTATATTTCTCCCTCTCGACTCCCGGCTCGAAACCGGTGGTTTCCCACTCGGCCCGGAGTGTTTCGACGATAAGTCGTCGCGACAAGCCCGCCTCCTGCCCGCGTGAGAATCTACGAGGATTGACAAGGGAAGAAAAGAAACCTGCGACGGAGAGACAGTGACGGCGAAGCGAAAGGAATTCTCGGCCGGGAAATGTACTCCGCTCCGAAAGTATATCGAACAGATGCGGCTCCTTCTCGAAGAGTGTCCCACCATCCCCGTCCTCCCGGCTGATGGGAGATCGACGTTGTCGAACGACTCGAGCAGACAGAGGCATCGGGGCAAACTCGCGGTGGATGGATCGAGGAAGATACAACCGGGATGCATAAAATCTGAACAAGAGCGCACGGGAATGCTCGGTACCGACGCGTTTTCCAGATATTTAAATCCTCGCGAACGAGCTCGAGTACCTCGTAAGCTCTCCTCGGCGCGCGTCGGGCTTCAAGATCGAAGAGCCGGAAGAACGAGGCTACCGACAGAGGGCAAAGAGGGGGCGGCAAAGGAAAAGTGTGGAAGCCGACATTGGGCGGGGGACAAGCGCGGGGTTTCACGAAGCCGGGAGCTTTCCGACCCGGTCGCGAGAAAAGCATCGCGAGTTGTTCGGGCGTGACGTGTATTCTGTCAGACGTTTGGAGTAGCGGGGGCAGAGTTTCGAAAGACTTAGCGGGCCTCGACGGTACCGCGATAAACGGCGGGGCGGGAGGACCTCCCTTCTCCTAATGCTCCCGCGTCTGCCCAATGTGGTATGGAGCATAAATGGGTATAGGGGTGAGCGGGGCAAAATGGGACGGTGGGGCAAAATGAGGCGGAAAATCGGGATATACCGATGAGGCAAAATGGCGCAGTGGGGAAAAACGGAGTAGAAAATTGGAATGTGTCGATGGGGCAAAATGGGGCATCTGCAAATTATTAGAAAATTTGGGGTTTTCGGGTTCCATGACTGTATGTCTATTTGGCCTTGATAAACGGCGGGCGGGAGAACCTCCCTTCTCTTGAGGCTTCGGCGTCTGACGAATGTGTATATTTCTACTCACAAATAGGTGGGAGAGCGGGGCAAAATTCTACTCATAAATAGGTGGGAGAGCGGGGTAAAATGGGACGATGGGGCAAAATGGGGGAACGATGAGGCAGGAAATCGGAATATACCGACAATCGATAGACTACTGTAAGAAAAAGGTTGTGTCGTCCACGATGATCGGAGTAACGCGCATGCGCTCAATCTTGGTCCGAAATATTTGCGATCCGTATCCCGCGTGAGGACTTGATGGGAATAAAGCAAAAGCCAATATTTCGGAGAAATTAGAGACTGCTCCATTTTGCCCCCGGCGATACCTTTTTCCGAAACGTCAAAATTGGCCGTACAGCTTCGATTGGTTAGTGAAATTCATTATTTAAGGCACCAGCATAAAGCTTTGGTCCAAAAAACAGATCGATCTTCAATATATTTCCGCTTAGCTGTCCCGTGTTGCCCCGCTCTCCTCCACAGCCTCTATGACCGTATATATCCCCCGTATATTCTATACCGTACAGTATAATTATACTAGATGGTAGCTTGTAGCTGTTTCGTACGAAGACGCGGGCGAGTGTGCGAGCCGGATAAGTACTATCGGGCTTCACGGACTTAATAGGTGGGTAGGTATTGGGGGGCTTTTTTTTTCTCGTGTGTGAGGGAGGATTTCCGCTGCCTCGAGACTTGAGATAGAGCAAGTTTTAAAAACAGCGTATATAACATCGCGGGTTGCGTAGCTCCCAGGTATTATCGGCGGGCAGCAGCACTCTCGAAGTAGGCGGCGCGAGAACTCTTTCGCCCGTAAAGCTTTCCTTCCCGCGTTCTCCATGGACCCTCGACGTTTCCAACGTGGGAAACTGAGTGAGTTGTGCATATAGGTTCACGGAGAGGGGAAGGGAGAGAGAGCGAGGAAACCGAGGTTTTCCAAGAGCCCAGTTCTGAAACGAGCACGCGAGGGGCTTTTCGGCAAATGGAAAGAAGTAATCAACGATCTTAGCAGTTCTCCTCACTCGTTTTTGTCGGGAGGCCATGATATTCACCCTACTTTATTACGAGGTTGTAACTCGTTGGGAGTTTAAGTAGTTTCACCACTCCGCTCTCGCCGCCGCCGAATGATCGTTCGCCATAGTGGCCGGCTAATTAATTGAATGACGGGCACGGTCGCACCTGCCAGCGATCGAATGTCGCGCGCGTCGTGACGTCGCCATCGCGCTGATACACAGTAGATCCGGAGAAAAGATTTCTTTACAAGAAATAAAATTTATTTCGCACAAATAAATTATCTTCTTTCTTTATCTGCCTACTAGCATGTTACTTGTATCAAGGATTTTTTTTTTATTCAACTACATATTTGTTACCTACGTAGTGTATTTATTTGTATCTAAGGCGACGTTGTAGATGAAACAAATGCATTATTTATTTATAGTAGCAATACATAAAAATATTTTTTTCATTGAAAAAAGAAAAAAGAAAATTAAAAAAAAAACCCCCGACTGCGAATTAGTCTCTTTATTAAAAAAGTTATTATTAAAATATAATGTTTGATATTTTTATACCATACATACATATCGCCGGCTAAGAATCAAAAGGGTGTGACCCGGATATTGTACATAGGTCTTAGACATCGACCTATCAGTTATAAAGAAACACGCAATGTTTGATTTAGGATATTCCGAAAAGAATCGCGATAATCCGCAGCTATTGTAACAAAGTTACATCAGCCAGAAATCATATCTTCCTCGTAAAAGAAGCTTGTTTCGGTACAAAAAAAAAAATTGCGAATTTAATGAAAACGTGTTCAGAATGTTCCAAAAAATCCAAAAGTCGTTGAAAAAAATAATAATAATAATTGTTAGAAACCCCCGCCCGTATAGGCAACGGAATAACCGATCGGCATAGCGGGACGACGAGATACGCGATCGTTCACGCGGAACGCGAATGACAAAGATAAGGAGGAGAAGGGAGGCAGGATTAGCGGGCGTGAGGGACAATAGTCGAGAGATAACGCGTAAACGGAGCGGACGAGTGAGAGAATATAAGCGCAGAATGAATACGAACGGATTTGAGAGCGAATATTGTGCGTGTGTAATTGTAACATTTACTATAATAAATTAAACACTTTTTGCTGTTTCTCCAATAACCGATCCGCCGAGTGACTACTTCCTTGAAAAGCCCTCCTGACCGAGCGATCCCGGAAACCTTAAAGTTGTGAGCGACCACAGCTAACATAATAATAAATCATAATCGCGGTGTTACGTCCTGTGAATTTTCGACCAAATTCACTGACGCAACTGTGGAAAATTAATTTAAAATTCTAATAAAATAATAGTCACAGGAGAATCCTAGACAATTCATAGAAAACAAATATTCGCCGGGAATTAATTACGTTCTCAATAATTAACTATGCGTCAGTCAGCACTGAATTATTCGATTTAGTGATTGGCATAGCAACAGTGGAGTAATTAAAAAAACATCGCAAGAGGTATATTCGGGTTGCTGGAGAGGTGTCTTCGGTAGCGAGCATACCTTAGGCTACCTGAAGATCCCATTGTTTTAATTGCAACGCGAAAGGCTGTCCGAATCGGATAGCCTTTCGGCGGTTCGTATCCGAATCTTTAGCTATATGCGTCGGGAGACGGAGCCTTATCGCTCCGACACGTAAAGCGAAGTGATACACATACGCACACAGCGGCGCAGCCAGAGTTCAATAAAAAGTTATTTCATAACCTGCATATTTCGACATCAGCATTTATTCATTATTCTCAACATTCATCGTTGATTCAACGAATTTTATCTGAAGGAAGGAAGGAAGGAGGAATTCAGAATTCGGATTTGAAATCGACATCGTTTATCCATCTTTGATCGTCTCCACTCATTTTCGCGTGTCATTCATTGACAAATCACCGTAAATCATCGAATCATTTAAATTCAAATTATTTTATTTTATTTCGCCTTTTTATCTTCAAACACATTATCTTATTCTGATTATTCGTTTTTCTGGTTGTTTATTCCTTTGAGCAACAATTAATTATTTTAAAATCATTCAAGGATAATTTATAACCGATCGGGGTCTTACTAAATTAAAGTGGTGATAATTAAGAATTTAGAACCCGAGGTTTTCGATCTTTCTTAAAGAGGACCAGGGTATAGAGCAATGAACTCGACAGTTGGTGATAACGCTAGCGTTCAGTCAGTGGCGGGCAGCATTGCGCAACCGTGAGGGATCTTATTTCAGTACGCTACTACAGTATGTCAGGGCCACACGGAGTGTTATATCAGTTCGACGTAGTAAACATCTTAGTACACATCGAGTAGAATTAAATACCGAGCCATAGTCAACACCACATGGTGATCATCGACCTATATTCTTTCGGCATGCATTCTCAGCCCATCCCTGAATAAATTTCCGAAAGATTAGATTCAAAAGGGGCACTGTTCTGATAAAGCGTCACATGCGATAAACGCGTAATAAGGAGAGAAATCTCCTTGACCGTAGATGCAGGAAAAAGCTGATCAGGACGTAACAGCGGGAACACTCGCAAACTTCTTTTCTTTTGCTTTGATAACTTTACTTGAAAACATTTACTTGAAAACATTCCCACAACTTTTTTCGTTTATATTTTGATGATCGATAAAGTATTATAATTATTAACAAAACAAACGAACGAAATTTGAGGATGTTTAAAAAATTTTCGGCGAAAAGGGGTATAAATAAATAACCCGCACATATTTCGAAATTTTCTTAGGCTTCCACCCTCGCCTGTAGAGAACTTCTTTTTTCTCCGGGCTCCTATAGACTTTTCGTAGTAAACTGCGATTTACAATCTACAGATTAGTGTTAATAGGCATACGTTCTTTGTTATGCAGACGTAGGAAAAAACATGGTGTTTGAGCAAGTGTTATTCGTTTTGAGGCTTGAAATCGTGACAAACGGTATAAATAGCTTGACAAAAAAAAGAAAATTATTTATCGTAAGATCACCACGGCGGAGCCAGCAACGTTCAAGCTCTATTCACACCGACGGGTGAGCGTCGATAGAAAATTTCTAAATTACTGCAAAAGTTGTTCGACGAGTGTTAGCAAAGAATTCCTCCAATATTTTTGCATTGAATCTTGAAAGTCGTCGGGGTAATAATAATTAATTGAAGAGATGCTGAGCCATTTCGTTGCAGTGTGCCTGGCTCTTTTGCCATTTGCACAATGCATACAGGTAATTAAAAAAAATTATTCTCGGAGACTTTACTTCAGTGTAGTTGAGATAAAAAAGATTTTTAATGATATACATAAATGTCATAGATCCACGAGCACATGACCGAGGAAGAAGTTTCGAAGACCTTTCAAACTGGACACGATAATGGTACGTTCAACCACCATACCATTTTTTTAAATGAACTTCTTTAAAAAAATATTTTTAACAAGTTTTCAAAAAATATTCTTAGTGCCGGCTTACGAGGTAGTACGGATATATCACACTTTGCACAAACGCGAGATCCTTGACCATTCGGCCCTGATGGTAAAGTTGAATACCCTCAACAGGAACTTTAGTCTCCATTTGAAACCCAACAAAGGTTTACTGGTGGGAGAATCGACTCCGGTATGGACTGTAGTGGAGCACGTCGGATACCCGAACGGAACAAAATACAGACGGGATCGAAAGGTACAACTTTTTTTTTTTTAATCCAAAAGACAACAAAAAATGTCCTCCTTCGCGAGTAATAAAAAAAACTGAAAGTTTACTAGATTGCATTGGTTCATTAGGTACTCGCGAATATCGGTAAAGCTTACCAGGACGTTTCGAAAAGGTCTGCTATCGTCGCGTACGAAGGAGAGGATGGCGAGACCCTTATCGTAAGTAATCTTTCCAATTCGAGTACTTTTAATCGTTCGATGAAAGCGCAAACTCGACATCCTCGTTGAGCGGATATGAAGCTGTATGAAGAAAACGACAGGATTAGCGTTTATCAAATTTGACACAACGAACGAAATTTTAGCATGGGACTTTGCTGGAGAACTTCATTGTCCGTCCATTGCCGTATCGTCTTCACAATACCATGCTGAGAGAAGGGAAATATCTGGTGGATTTATTGCCGGACGGAGTTGACGGCAATACGGATTTTCGACGATCGCATCATCACGTAGTCTTCAAGAGACCCGAACGAGACATGAACGCGACTCACGATGGCATAAGTGAGTTAACATTTTCGTGACTGCCTTCGAAAATTGCATCATCCACAAACGCTTGTTAAATATCAACGAGCGAACACCCAGAAAAATAATTTATTTGGTTCAAATAAATATTTATTTGCTTAAACCGGTCCATTTATAATTCATAATAAATTCAACCGGTTCATTTATAATTCCAGGGGTCGTAGAACGGGAGAGAAGAGTCTCACGACAATCGCCCACCTATGACCCGTCGAAAGCAAGTATACCGGACACTATTTATCCGGAAATTTTGATAATTGTCGATTTCCATCTTTACGAGTGAGTTAGATTTTTGTATCAGTCGTAGGAACGACCGTGAAATATTAAGGATTCTTTATTTAATATGAAAATATTTAAATATTTTTCAGAGCCATTGGAAAAAGTGTAGAAGAAGCCGTGCGATACGTTCTCGCGTTCTGGAACTGGGTCGACTTGCGTTACAGATTGCTGGAGAAGCCGGACATATTTTTGAACATCGCCGGTATAATTATATCTCTGGTAATTATAGAAAAATGCCTACATTATTTTTTTTTCGTTTTAATAATTCAAGCTTATGCTATTTTCTCTGTCGCTTCGGCAGTCGTGCCGGATCGAAGATGTATAAAAAAAAAAAAATGTTTTTTTTTTACTTACTCATGGAGGAAGCTTGAGTAAAAAAGTTGAAATCTGGAATTTTTATAACGCGTCACTATATTGGTATTAAATTATAATATTGGTATTAAATTTCCCGAAAATAGATCGAAACGTACAGATTTTATGAGATTAAATGAACTTTCTTATAGAGAAAGCTACGCGCAAAATTGTCACAAACGATGAAGCCATGTGAAAATTACTTTGGATTTTTTGTTTTCCTTTATTAATTTTTTTTCAATTTTCATAGGAACCGCGCGGCACTCCCTACCTGGAAAATGCTAGAAGAGGTTTGTACGAGATCGACGCTGGTCTGAGTATTGAAGCAATGAGCCGTCACCTCTACACGGAGTCTTACAGATTTCCGTTTGACCGTTACGACTTTGCAGTGGCGATGACGTAGTAAGAATATTATTCCCGTAATAAATTACCGGCGAATTTGTTTTGCGCCTCGCGACTCTGGATTGATTTAAGTTATTTTACTCCAAAGCCTCGACATGCAGACCGTGTTTTCGGACGGATTCACCGACCCATTTACGGTTGGTAAGTCGCCGAAGGCACTCGACAAAATTCAAACGGATGAAGAATGTAATAATACATGTTTTTTTTTTTTCTTTCGTCATTCAGGCGTCTCTTATCACGCGGGTGCTTGCACGAGAAATCACCTTAAAATGACCACCACCGCCGTGGCAGTATTCGAGGAGAACGGTAGTTTCGACGGAATTTTGAGGGCCTCTGAAGGAATTGCTGACTTGTTAGTCGATCAAAATTTTATTATTAAAAGAAACTCCTCTAAACCGATATTGAAATTTTCCGTTTTTTTTTTGTTTTTTCCAGAATGCGTGTACACCGCAATAGAATTGAGAACAGTACAGATGGCCCCGCTAAGGACGAACAAATAAATCCGTTTTATTGGAGCGATTTTGAACGCACTTCCAAAAGCTCAACATACAATTTGCAACAACTCTACGCATTTCTCAGGTTCTCGCTCCGTTACAGATCAATAAATTCCATTGCCGGTATCGAAGTAACACAATTGTTAGCGATGTATACTATATATATTTTTTTTCGTGTAATAGTGCACCGGAATCAATTTGCTTGCGCAACGAACCGCGGGGCAGCAAAGCCCTACCCCGAATATTGCCTGGAGTATTTATGACAGCGGACGAACAATGCGAAAAGGAACTAGGCACAAAAGCAGCCTACGTAAGTCCGCGATGATCGTTTATCTACTTTACGATTTTTTTTTTTGTTTAGTGTGAAAACATCTTTACTCGTAAAACGCCGAAGACGTTTTCACAGACAATGCCAGCGTGCACACGCGATTATGCTCACTATTTTGAAAATAAACGAACAAAAATCTTGGATCAGATTTGCGTGGAGGTTGAATGTTTCGATTGTTCCAGTCCGATGAACGCGTCTGCGGTGTCCTCGCGTGTTATGAACCTTGGAACATTGGATTCTACGTGAGCTTGGGTCCGGCTGCTGAGGGCACTCCTTGTGGAGACGAAAAGGTAAGAATGCTGTTTATCACGGACCTTCCATTTTTCTAATGTTTCATTAATATTCGGTAAAAACTCGATTGTCCAAACTTCCGTTGTGCGAACTCTCTATTGTCCGAACGGAGACTCACTTCATCCGAATTTCTGTTATGCAAACTATGGCGCAAAATCTCAGTCGGGGGAGAATTTTGAATTTACCTTCAAATTTTACTGGATCTTACTTTCGAGATATTTTTTTCATTTCTCCTCGTTGCCATTTTGGCCTCGAATGATCTCACATTTTTATCGACAATATATTTTCAGTATTGCATAAATGGCTATTGCGTGAGCTAGAACGTGAAACGCGTACCCAACGCAGTTGCGCATCAAATCAGGATTGGACTTTAGGGTGAGTCATCTTAGTCGCCGGAAGGATGGAGCTGCGCTGAACTTGCTACGAGCGATAACGCGTTATTCGATCGAACGATAGAATTCGTTTTATGATTACCGAATTTTTGTTTATTTTTTCAGAAACGCTGCAACGCTGACCTGAAATCTTTTCAAAAATACTGTATAAATATTTTCATTCTCAAAACCCAATAAATTATTTTCATTCTCAAAACTCTTGTATTTCATTTCTTAGGATAATTTCGAAAAATGTACGGCCTATCTATTTATGCCATAAATTTTAATGTCTCCTGAAATTTCGTTCGTTCGTTTCGTTCGATAATAATTCACCGATGACCAAAATATAAACGAAGAAAGTCATGGAAATATTTTTGAGATTCAAAGAAAAATAACGTTTGGTAATAACAGCCTAATTAAAACAAACATTTTTTCAATACATAAATATATAGCCACGGAAGGCGATTTTTATAGGCCTCTAATAAAAAGCGCCTAAAAATAGCTCCTTTCCGATCGGAAACACGTACATTTTTTTAGATTATATGTGAAGAATTTTTCTTTCGGGATAAAAAAAATTCAAGTATTGCCACGTGTGACCGATTGAAGACCCAGTTTCACGTCACAATGTCTCGGCGTTGCACTGACTAATAAAACTTTATCTTTCAACGCCACGAATGTAAATAAAAGTATTTCCGTATGATTATGACTGCCTCTGTAGATGTACGTGAGGCCCGTAGAATCCCAGACAAACAAGCACCACGAAACGGGCGAAGTTTGAGCAATATTTGCGACACGTCTAGCACATATTGCGCCAACCGCCACCGTTTGGTAGCGCGTATCTATCTGGCATAAAACTCTTTCCTTATGTTTAAAGCTGCCTCTATATGAGGCATTCCACTCCGAGTCGAGCAGTCAAAAAGTCGACCTCTTCTAAAAAAAAAAAAAACCGAAACGTCATCGGAAGGAATTTATGTAATATTTTTCACTATTTTTGGATCGCTTCTTTTTAAGGTACAGTAGAACGTCTGTTATCCGAATTCGTCGGAACCGCATCTACTTCGGATAATCAAAAGACAAATTATTTTTTAACGGTATTATGATAAGTATATACGTAAGAAAAGTCTATATAGAATATCAGTATATATTAAACTCCAAGCATATTTTTAACATATTTCCAACCTCGAAGTCTTATTTCAAGGGTTCTGTGAAATAGAGAGGTCCATTTTTAATTGCCAGCCGTTAGCTCCGCGCTTTTGAGGAAGCCAAAAATATAGTAAATGCTTCTTTATAGAAGAAGCTTTGCGAATAAAGGGACATTATGAGGAATTGATATAAAAATTTCAACTTTCTACTTTCAACTTTCATCTTTCAATTTTCAACTTTTACGAGGAAGCCATATGAAAATTTCAATTTTCAACTTTTTTTTCTCCGCAAACGTCGACAATTATTTTCTTGTTAATTTTACAAAAAACATTTGTGACATTAAGAGACATTTTTGTAAAATGGACAATATTTTTTTGTAAAATTAACGACAAATTAATTGTCGTTAATTTTACTTAATTTTTTTTAGTTAATTTTACTAATTTTAATTAATTGTAGAAGTTTGCGGACAAGAAACGCTGGTGCCAATTGCACAGTGTAACGAAACTGCCGATGCACCCGAAATAAATGCTTTTTCTACGAGAATCCCCGCAAAAACATATTCAATTTTCGAGTAAATAATTTTATTTATTTAAAGTAAATATTTATAGGCGAGACACCCGAGGGATAATTTATTTATCTTGTTCCCCGTTTGTGCCGTTTCGGTGACGAAGAGCGATCGATCGCCGCCCTCCGGTAGGATTTTAATATAGCAATTATACATGCAAATTTTCCGCTCGATCGGGCGCGATCCCTCGATAAAAGTTTCCAACAAATTTCCCCATCGAGGCCGGAGCTTGACATTTTTCGGCTGCGATCCGGTAGATAAATGTTCTCGGTGGCGAGGAACCGTTAGCGGATTCCTGTCTCCCGCATCAGTTTCCGGAAGGCTGGAGCGCCTGCGGTCCGGAGGTTTCGGAACGTCGACGTTCTCGTATCTCGACTAATTACCCTCGCGTCTCGGCGATCGGGGTCATCGGAGAACTTTGGTCCGCCTTCTCCGCGGAGCCCCCCGAGATAGAAAGTCGGGAACGGAAGCTCCCGGTACGTCCGCGCGGCAGTCGAGGCCCGAGAAAAACCGGCGTTACACGAGGAGATTGCGTTCCATATCGGCTCCGCTGTGCTTTCAATATCCTGTAAAAGGAATCGCAAAAATTCGGATATTAGTTCGACGCACGTCGATCGTAATCGTGTGCGAGGGGCAAAGAGGGGGTCCGCGAATGTTGGATATATGCCGGCGCGTTTGGCCGCCGAGCGGAAAGCCCGCCCGTCGACGAGGGGTTTCGCGGCGGCGGCTTCCTGGAGACCCGGGACAGCGGGAGCGAGCGGGAGCGATGGAGCAAGAGCGAGCGACTGCTCCGGAGGCTTCGCCAGTTCTATCCGCCTTTGAGCCCGTGCCAAAGAAGAACGTTCGCCGCATATGAAAAATAAAAAGGCGAACGAATCACAGGCACGGGGCTCTTGCTCGCTCTTTTGCCTCAGACGTTTGCGTAATAGAAAA
The DNA here is from genome assembly GCA_958510785.1 of Exephanes ischioxanthus. Classification (NCBI taxonomy): domain Eukaryota; kingdom Metazoa; phylum Arthropoda; class Insecta; order Hymenoptera; family Ichneumonidae; genus Exephanes; species Exephanes ischioxanthus. Next base: position 18,414,929 of record OY294019.1, read on the forward strand.
CGAAATGGGATGTCGATGCAACGTGTTGTTTTTCGGCTGAGTGCCCGGACAGCAACGGCAGCAACAGCGGCGGCTCCGAGCGCTCCTTTTCCTTCCACTCCAATTTCTCGGCTGCCGTTCGTCTCGTCAAAGGGTGCGAGAAGCCAACTGAAGAGATTGACACGTTACAGGGAAAAAAAAGGAAAGGTCGCGCGTCACGTGAGCGGCAGGTGAAAAATACGAAAAATGTCGGATATCGAAGTTTTCACGGGTACGATAATTCGGGGACGGGCGAGCAACTCAAAAGAATCTATGAGATTGCATCTTGTATCAGGCGAATTTTCGACAAAGCGAATATTCAACTAGGTAAGCTTCTTCGAGCCGTCCTAGAGTGCGGATCGAAAATGGATGACCAAGTACTGCCAAAGAGAATTTGCAATCCTTCCTTATGAAGTTATGAACAATAAATCGATTTTTTTTTAAATATTTAAAAGAAAATCTGTTTTTGGAGAAAACTCGATATTCTACTTCGATATTCTGCAATTCATATCACTTGTCGCTGAATATTTGATACTGAGACTTACATCAGAAGCAAAAAAATGATAATATTATTTTCAGTCGTTTTCCGCATTAAATTCTTATCGACTAGCGCGGAAACGATGCAGACTGAAAATAGAAGACCAGAGTCCAGCCGAATAGAATTTATATTACCTCCTCATGGACCATAAATCGATTTTTTATATATAAAAAAAATCCATTTTTTGAGAAATCTCGAAACATAGAAATACAGCAGAATCTACAATTTATTTCACTCGTACCTCAGTATTTGATATTGAAATTCGCGCAAAAATTAAAAGTAATAAATAATATTATCGTAAGTAATATTCCGTCTTAAATTATTCTCGCCTGCACGAAAGCGACCTCGCCAATATTTTTCGTCAAATATCGCGGGACCGCGATACGTATTGCCCCGTTGACAAATCGACGGTTTAGATCCCTTTCAGCGTATGTGATAGAGTCGTGGAGTCGCCGTCCCGCGGCAGTCGCCCGATACAGAACTAGTTTTATCTGGGATGACCGAGAGCGGGCTCGAGTCGCTTAATCAGCAGAGTGCTCGGTACGGGCAGATCGAAACGCTTTTATCGCCGACGTGGTATGAGAGGATGAAACACGGAGAGTCGGTGTAAAAGTGAAATCACAGTTTTTAAATTAACGGATGAAACGCCGATCTGCAGACAGCGGGATACAAACTGTCGATGCGCATTCAGAGAGAGAGAGAGAGAGAGAACGCGATTGAGGTGGTCGCGCGAGTTGCAGCTCTGGAACAACGAAAAAAAAAAAACCCCCCCCAAAAAAGCGACTCTTGCGATTCATGTTTCTCGACAGCGGTATCGAAGCTGAGCGTCCCTCTCACGGAAACTACACGAAACTGATACAGTGCGAATAATCCCAAAAGTCGATAAGCTGTCGATGCGCCACTCCCCGATGCACCCCAATGTGTATATTAAGGCGTTTCACGAAAATGACATTTTTTCAAAATTTTCCTCCCACCCTTTCAATGTACAGACTTCGATCTCAAATTGAACCTCACGAAAGGCGGTTAGCAAAAATGCTAAGAGGTGCCGCATTCGACGTTTGTACCCAAAAAATTCGACAACTTTTTTCTTTTTGGGTATAAACGACGAATGCGGCATCTTTAAGATTTTTTGCTTAGGTCTGCCGTTCGTAAGATTCAATTTCAGATTAAAATGTATACCTTTGGAGGGTGAAAATAATTTTCTTCAATAAATTGGTGAGTTCATGCTCGGCTGGGCATTGACCTCCGACGACAAGCCATCAATTGGCGAGTCAACACTCGACCGAGCATTGGCCGCAAATTGTCCAACCAACCAATGGCGAGTCAATACTTGACCAAACATTGGCCGAAAATCAGCCGATCAATAGTTCGTAAGTTCATGCATCAACAGTCCAACGGAATAACATCGGCCTAATATCGGCAGACCAATGGATGGTGAATTCATGCTCGGCCGAACATTGGCCCGAAATTGACAAACCAATACTTGGCCGGACATTGGTCGAAGGTTGGGGTATTAATATCGTTGCGCCAATACTGGCCCGCTGATCGGCCATTTTCGTTCAATCGGCAAAACCTCCATGGGACCCGCACTCAGCAAAGCTATCGAACGTCCAGTGCATCCCTAGCCGACTTAGCTACACTGTACCGCATTTGCCGGGACCACCGGGAAACTACGGAAATATTCTACTGACCCTCCGGTATTTTTGCACTTGAGTAAACTGCAGAAACACCAAATTCTCAGAAGAAAGCGCCTCCCGCTCAACGTTCGATCCTGCAGCTAGCGCACGGCTAAGCGGTCACCCATCCAAGCACTGATCGCGAACGAATCAGCTTAACTTTGGGAACCACCAGAGCCATGCGCCAACCGCGGATCCACCGCTGTCGGTCCATGTGCCCCAATATTAAACGAATATATTAAGTCGTCTGCAGTCCGAGAGGAATCGTACATAGCCAGACCGAAAATATTCCCAGGAGCCGGCCGGACCGAAGGCGGATATCTCCGGGGATCCTCGAGGAAATGATTCCGGGTTTGATATCAAAGTCCACGAATTCCGATGCGTTTGGGAGGCGAAGATCGCATAATCTAGGATAGGTCTGCGCGGTCGAGGGGCGGGGAACCGGAAGGTTCGGGACTGGCGGGGTTTGAGAATGCGAGGACGTCGAGTTGAGGAATCGCGGGGGGTGGTTTCGAAAGGGTGGTCGGAAGCGGGTGGCTGCGCTCTTCCTCTCGCTCGCCGACACCGCGGAGGCTGGTGCTTCGACGGTTTAGAAGCTGGCGGCAGCGGGGCAGAGCATCTCCGCTGGTACCGCGTTACTTCCGAGCCGACGGTGCCTTTTGATCTTCCGCCGAGTCTAGACTTCCTTCGCCCTCGTTCCGTGTCGTCTCGCGTCACCGTCCTCTTCATCCTTCGCATGCCGGGTCGCTTCCACCCCGTACCCTTCCTCCATACCCGCTAAGAGGCAAACCCTCCAACTACCGACTTATCGAAACTTTGCGGGCCAACTGCGCGCCACATCCAACCGGCCGATATTCTCGCGCCTGACGAGCCCTTTATTTCAACGGTCGCTATTTTCACCCTTGTTCCACACTCTTCAGCAGCCTCTTTGATATTCCGAACCCGGCGAACGTAAAATCGCGTGTAATAGTTCGGCCCGACGTGAAAATTCGCACTCCATTAATCCCGGGAAGGCTTGTTTATTAAATCATATTTTAACGTCCCCGAGTCGGATTTACGTGCCGGGATCGGAAGCGAGTGGGAATACGATTATCGAACGTCTAAGGTTGAGCGAATGGAGTGAGGCTAAGTTACTTATTGCCGTCTGTATCTCGGCAAAACGGAAATATAACAGGCGGCGGACAGGTACGTGAATTCCAATTTCCACTTGGAACACTTGAACATTCGTCACGCGTATTCTGTAATGGACGGTTTGCGAGAGCCGGCAAGTCCAAGTCCGCTCGGGTAAGGGACAGGAAGTTTCCATAATTCAACCGAGCTCGATTTCCCGTTGCACGCCAGTCGGTGTCTTGCACGGTTACCCTCGCCGACCGGAGTTCGTTGAAGCTGTGTGTATGCTTCTTCTTGAGCGCGCGAAAGCGTCTCGGGTGGTACATAAATTCAGAATAAACGTGCGATAATACGAGCGAACGGGCACTCCGCGAAACTCGACTGCGCTATGACCTATGACGTCGAATCTCGAGAGAGAAAATTAAGTGCGACCTAGATTTCCCACGACGAGCAGATCTTTACTTCGATCGCGTGTGGACTTTTATGCTCGCATCGTGTCACCGAAACACTTCCGGTCACCAGAGCGATCGGTCTTAATTATGAATGAGTGAGGTGAACGGCCCAATTATTGACCGTCGCCCAATTACTGCCCGTTGATCATGTTATCTACGATAGAAAATTCTATTTAAGTCCGGCATACTCACATTTTTTTTTGTACATCCTTCATATTGTGCATCATGTGATGAAATAAACATGGGGAGAAAATATTATCTATATCGTCGACTTTCAGAGTTTTATCAGTGAACCCGCCACAAATAACCTCACGCAGGCCATTTTCTTGTCAGTTTCGTTAAGCGGTTGAGTTTCTGAAATCTGTTCGTTTTCTTTATCAGAAGCAAACAAAATTATGAATCCAAGTTGTACTGTGTGATTAAGGATCAATTGAAACCTTAGTGTCCGAGAACAGAATGAGAAATTACAATTTTACCGGAAAATACGTGGGTCAGAATTGAGTCTACAAAGACGTCGTATGCGCCCATTACTGTCCGCATATTTCAGTCAATGCGACGAGGAAGCTGGTGAGCTATGTCTGGTCACTAATCGGGCACAGATGCAACACGGCATAGGTCAGTGACTAGGCCTTAGGTAGGGGAGAGCGGGGCAAAATAATTTAATAATTTATTGTTGTGGCGGCAAAAATATTCGCCTTCTACAGCAAAATATTGGCTGCCACAACAAAATATTTTGTTGTCCCTATGTTAAGCACTCAAATGAGTTATGGTAACAAAATTCTTGCTGTCCCAACAATTTTTGAGTTATTTGTAAGGTGAAGTGAAACACGTTCGCTGTCGTTCTCCCTCGCTCCACCATAAAACCGATGGCGCTATCTCTCTCACACTCCTGGCTCCGTCACGTGACTTTCACTTCACCTTAAAAAATGATCAAAAATACACTGAAAAGAAAAATTCGATTGCGGGCTGCCGACGAAAAAAAATGTTTGTTTCAATTCTACTTCTCTAATTCAATTCTACAACGACGATAAGACTGTCAAGGTGACTTGTTATCGTTTCAAACTGGTATGAAATTATACGAATTCGAAGTAAAATTGAAATTTTTTTTTTTCTTCGGCGCTCGAAAGCAAATTTTACTTGAATCATTGATATTTTTTTTTCAGTGTAATAAAATAATACTCGCTTTAGTTAATTAAGACTCTAAACTTTTCTTTAATACCACTTATTTCAAAACCTCCACTATTTTTAACAATCTTCTTTAATTTTCAATGCCATGCGGAGCTTAGGTGGTCAGTAATTGGGCCGTTCACCTCAATGCCTCGAATAAATTTTATGCCGCGTCATGTGGAATAAAAATAAGGTACACTGAGAAAAAAAATTAGTTGGATTAATCAAAAGACGCGGTGACATACGTTCAAAGCTGTTATTTGTTTGGTACAAATAAAGCATTGTTTTGTTAAGCGATTATTTGCTTCAATTTATTCAAAATTTGTTGATTGAAACAAACATATGTGTTGTACCAACAAAATACACCATTGAACGTATGTCACCGCGCATTTGCTTAATCCAACCATTTCTTTTTCTCAGTGTACGAGAACAATTCGAGAGGTCGGTCCCCGGCGCGGAGCGGCAGGCCCGGCTCCCCAAAATCAAATCTTACTCGGTTGAAAGGATCCTCGGTGCCACCGACATCTTTTCGCCATAAATGAAATGGCAACTCTCGAAAAGCCTCTCTCGCAACACCGTCAAAGGTCGTAGCTTCTCGCCCGTTTTCCACCTGTCGTATTCGCTGAAAGGATTTTTCCCCTCCAGAGTTTTTCTCACCTGATTCCTCTCCGCGCGGTGGAAAAGCGGTCGAGGGAACTCCAAACCCGAGGCTCTTTCCTCTCGACTTTTCGCAAACCTTCCCGAAACCTCCTTTCGTACGTACGAAAAATCACTGCGCGCCGAGAGAGCAGAGTAAAAAGCGGGATTTCCGGCGGGGGCGGAGGAGCGTGTGTGGGGCGGGAAAGTTGCGAAAAATCAAACAGAAGCGATCGACGGTGACGGCGAATCAGGCCAAAGTCGTCGGGCGCTAAATTGAAATCCGGAATCCAAGAGACCTTTTTCCTTTCCGCGAGTTCGCTACCATCAGCCCCGGCAACGGAGATCGCCGCGGAGACGACACACACTCTTTCTCTCCGTTCGAGGCTTTTTTTTTTTTTTCTGTACGGATTCGTCCGCACATTTACTCGGTTTCCGACGAATGAAGCTGGGCGAGAAGTCAATTGGAAAACTTTTTTATTGCTCCGCGCTTAGAAATTCCGCGCTCCGAGCCCATATCGTTTCGCCATGGCCGATCCGACGCTCTGGCTCTCGCTCTTCTCTCTTTGCGCCGGTGGGTAACGGTCCGTATTGTTTGTCCCATTGAGTCGCTCCCGATCGCCCACGGATACAGACGGCCCGGAATTCCTGTCACCTTTTGCCACTCACCGTGATCGTCGAGATTCGATGATGTCGACTTAGTCGGCTGCGAAATAAAGTAGCTTCGTTGGAATCAAAATTCCTCCGTTCCCTCGCTCGCCCGACGAGTGTCGCTCGTTTTCGTACATTACCCGGCTTCCGCTCATTTCCGATTCACGATTAACGGCTGATATTCGTACTGAATTATGCAGCGCGAAATGGATTCGGAATTGATTAATTCTTTTTCCGTATAGCGATGCTCGCGCTGAATCGACGCGGTGCCGAGCGAAATCTACATGACCATTAAAACCCGCGGGCCCCTCTATTTCGACGAGTTACCGCAGGTTTCCCGTGGAAATTTTGAATATTATTTCGATACCGCGAAACGACTTTTTTTCTCTTTTTTTTTTTCAGTGCGAAAATATCGGTACAGTTTTAACTGTCGTCCGACCAATATCGCTGATTATAACGCGGACATTCACTGCGGTCGGATTACAGCGGTGTCCGAGCGGAAACCGTTGAGCACAGCACGCGTCACTCGTGGAAGTGAAATAAACTGGCGCAACGGTCAGTTTTGTCGACTCGGCTGACAGTGATAAACCCAAAAATATCCGGCAAACCCGACGTTTCTGAACGAGTTTTGTATTCCCTCCTTTATTACTTTTTTTTTTTTTTTTCCTCCCTTTCGTCGTTACCAAACAGAATTAATCGTGACAGGCGGGCGTTGCGCGGACGATCAATGATCGTTTTATAGCATTTGTACCGAAAATACGGTTGCATAGCCCATGGCGGATAATTCGCTTCGATTCTATTACCAGTTCGGCGTCGTATCAAAAACGTATCTCCCGGTAAAGCGCATCGCGCTCGCCCACCCTCCGAGCTCCGTTATTGAATTATTCGTGTTGAGCAATTATATAAAATGATTATTTCGAGGGCGAAATCGTGTACCGCGTTAGTTTCCGCGGTGCTCGGGAAAACGCGCCTCGAATCGTGTTCGAGCACCGCCGCGCCACCCCCTTCGTTCCCCGAAACTCCGGCTGATGATCGCCAAAATAAATGTAACCCTCTCGCTGCTAACTTCAAATACAGCGCCCGGACTTGTCCCATGAATATTCCGTTTGGCCTATGGGAAATCACGCGGTGAATGAATTTATTCTTATCCACCGCGCTCGATGGCTCGATACTGTCCTGCTAGATACATTTCACTCCCATAATTGACCGGTCCGCAGTGGAAAATGTGTTTTCCCGGTAAACAAATTAGCAACCCCTTTTCCCCTCCCGTCCCGTAGAACCAATCACTTAGATCCGCCGCGCGATTTCACGCCGTACGATTTTGTACCAAAATTTGTTTCCAACCCCCCCTCCCCCCCCAATACAAAATTTTCGCCAAAGACTCGCTCTCCCGTGACACTGATTAGTGTCCAGCCATTGATAACGCGAAATTCAGCATCGGTTCGACGGCGCGCAAGGACGAACGAACAGTTTCGAAATCGGAAAACACGGCGAAACAAGTCCCTACTAATTTCGAAATACACGGAAACCGTTTTATCAATATGTATTTATCGGGAGTAAAGGGAAACGCGCCCGCGCGCGACACACTGGGTGAGCTATTGATTTATGCGTCCGGGTACGGCGTTGGCCGAACGAAAAGACAAACCGGCGCGCGATCATTCATAAAATTGATCAGTATCGTTCGGTTGTGCAGAGCGCCGGGGGGTGGGCGGGAGGCGCTTGATTGTAAATTGTAAGCAATTTCGTAATTGCGTGGACAAAGCAATTAAGCCGTTTGACTGGTTATCTACGACGCGGAGAGCCGTTTCACGGTAAATGCGCCATCGGACCTATGCGCCCTGTATCGGCGCAACACCTCTCCGCTGCCCAAACACCGAATGATAATGCAATTTGGATAATACCCTGGCATATCCACGTTCAATCGATAGAGCGTTGGTCACCTGAAGCGAGAGCGGCTCCAGGAATACTTCGCTGTTTACACGCGGTTCCAAATTGAGATCGGGCGTTTCGACGTCCGAGTTCCGCATCCCATCGGCGCATGGGCATTCTCATCGAGAAAGTAATTTATCGAAACTTTAGTTTTTTTTTTGTTTTTTTGTTTTTCGCCCTTGTCTTGTCGTAATTGAAGCGGGGAGGATCTCGCGTGTCGAAACTGCGACGAGAAAGAAATTGAAATTTTGAAAAAGATAGAAACAAGAAAAATCTTGCGACCGCGAGGTTGTTAATCTGGAGGAAGCATAAGTGACTTCGATGCAGCCGGGAAAGGCAGGTGCACTGAGGAAAGGATCTGATGGAGATTACCATAATTCTGGTAAAAGCTGACACAACTTTCGGCAGTATATCAGGTGGGCACAGAATGGTCAAGACGGAGACTGGGCACGCAAACATATGATCACGAATAGGCTGTACACCAAGTCAATTCTACACCGAAGAGAGTGAACACATTACCAACTGAACACTCGACAACCGGCACACAAATGACCGCGCACTTTAGGGCAGCTATTCTCGAGTGATATCACCATGATTGATGACAACACGACGATAACACTACGTAGGCGATACCGCGCTTGACGAGAATCTGTACCTAAAGTGTCATAATATCATGTTCGCATTACGCGCTCTTGGCATTGCGTGGTGAACTAGACCCTCTTATATTGGGCAGTATATCGGGTAGACACAGAAAAAGTCGACGCGAAGACTGCACACCCTGAATGTTGGCAAGCAAACATATGACCACTATCCGGCTGTAGACCAAGTCAACTCTACACCGACGAGAGTGAACATGTCATCAACTGAACACTCGACAACTGGCACACAAATGACTGCGATGATATGTCCATGATTGATTACGGCAACACAAGGACAACGTACATAAGCGATACTACCCTTGAGGAGAATCTATACCTGAAGTGTCATAATAATGATCAAGCTTGAATTAGGGGAGAGCGGGGCAAAATGGCACACCGGGGCAAAACGGGATAATGAGACTAAACGCAATTGTAGAATAACTTTTGGACGGCGGCGATGGTGGTACGTGGGGCAAAACAGGTTTGAAAATCCGGACGTGTCGTTGGGACTGAATGGGGCATCCAACAATTACTGGAAAATTGAGTTTTACCCTTCCTGTCCCGTTTTGCCCCGCTGTGCCATTTTGCCCCGGTCTCCCCTACGCGCTCTTGGTATGGCATTGCGAACTAGTGCCTCTTATATTGGACCGACACAGAAATGTCGATACGAAGACGACTTGACACGAAGACTGTACACCGTGAATGTGCGCACGCAAACATATGGCCACGAACGGGCTGTACGCCAAGCTAAGTCTCCACCGAAGGGAGTGAATACATTATCATCTAAACAGTCGACAACTGCAAACAAATGACTGCGATGATATGCCCATGATTGATTACAACAACACAAGGACAACGCTACATAAGCGATACTACGCTTGAGGAGAATCTATATCTGAAGTGTCATAGTACTGATCAAGCTTGAATTATGCGCTCTCCGTACGGCGTTGCCAACTAGCGCCTCTTGTATTGTCATAATAAGACATCGGCATTTGACTCAGTGATCTGATGTAGTCGGCACTTCCGTTGAGTTGTCGAGTGTTCAGTTTTTGGGGTATTTGGTTGGTAGTGTGTTCAATCTCCTGGTGTAGACTCGACTCATTACTTATTACCATCCAAGCAAAATTTTGCCAACGCACCTTCAAGAAAAAAAAAATTACCGGGTTGGGTAAAAATTGCTATCGCCCCTATGAAAATTTCACATATCGCTAGTGGTGTCGCTGGTGTACAATGTAGCCTGTACGAAATTTACCACACGACTTGGTAGTTTTTCCGAGATCCTTCTATCAGTGCAGAAGAATCCAACAGGCGTTCCTCTCGACCGCATCGTAGACTCTTCTTCCAAGCAATCGCACAAAATATTTGCTGCATACAAAGTTTTCCAAAATCTTGCCATACATTTTTCTCCGCGATTGTCGTCGCACGAGTTTGAAACAATGAAAAACAAGAGAATAAAAAATCCAGAGATAAATAGTTTGTTTTTTTTTCTCCAAACACCCAATGCCGTATTTACGACAAGCGATTGCCGAGTGTAACTTTCCGTGAGGCAATTTTTTCTTTTCTTTTTCCCTCGGTATTTGATACCGCAGCTCGTCGGAACAATTTTAACGCAAATGAGAAATACGCTCTCCCGGTAGGATAAACAAGCGAGATAAAGGATTTATGAGCGTGCGCGGGGGGGAAACAGCTGCCATAAAAGTCTCGGGGTGTTTCCAATCTGTCAACCGATGCCGAGCTCTCGGCGCTGTGTATGGAGGATCGAAAAAAAAAAAAAAAGAACGAGGGCGAGAGAGCGAGAGCGAGCTGAATCCTCCTAGTGTACGATGGTACGTGTAGAGCAACGCCTGGGACACGCCAGTTTTCCCTCTGCTCTCTTTGTATTATGTCTCCGTCGTGGAGCCATACACCGAGCGTATGTGTCGGATTCGCTCGTAGCTCGAAGCAATCACAATATTGGTTGTTGCCCTGTTCCATTACCAGTCAAACGAACATAACGGTTGTGGGTCCTCTTTCCCTCTATTCTTCCCTCTGGTGCCGAACCCTCCGACCAACCGTCGCAAAACTATATCGAAACTGCTTCAAACTTTTTGCCCCCTTTTGTCACCGCAAAATGCAGAGACTCCGTCACTGTATGTAACTCTGATATCATTCATTCTCACGTTAAATAGAAGAGAGTGATATTTGGAGAAAAAAAAAAAAAAAAAAAAAGTACAACAAGGACTCTCGGTTTGGTGAAACGCACAGCCAGTACTTGTCAGCATTAATCAGATTTCCAGCTGCAAGTCAGGATACACAACTGTTATATATAGGGCAGAGCGGGACAAAATGGGACAGTGGGGCAAAGCGGGACAGTGGAACAAAATGCAATTCTATAATCATTTTTGGATGCCCCATTTTGCTCCATCGATACGTTCGGATTTTCTGCTCCGTTTTGCTCCAGTGCCCCATAGAAAAAATATTGAAAAATTGCCTTTTGCCCCCACCGTCCCATTTTGTCCCGCTCTTCCTTATGAGCATCCAATTTTTGGAATATGTAAAAAAAACGGCTTGTTCCGTTTATACACGCAAATAAATAAATAAATAAATAAATAAATAAATAAATAAATAAACAAATAAACAAATAAACAAATAAACAAATAAACAAATAAATAAATAAATAAATAAATTTCCTCGTCGTTCGTATGCACCCCCCCCCCCCCCCCCCGGCCGTCCGGCATCGTCGGGAAGTCAACGAGAGAATTGAAGTAACCAGACGAGCGAACGATAACTCTCCGGGTCCTCGAGACCGAATCCTCCGAGGAAGCTGGCCGTACCGCAGAGGCTCCGGATGTATAGGAGAAGAGACGATAGTGAGGCGCGTGTAACAACCGGGTGCGGGACACTGTATATAACAGAGCGGCGAGGTAATGGACGTTTCAATTATGCATTCGTCCCCTCGTCAGTGGAGCTAATCAGTTATTTACACATTCCAAGTGGGCGTGAGCCGGTGTCAATGATTAAGAAGGCACCGGCAGAACTTTAGCGAGCGGTATTTAACTTCCTTGTATATGCGAGAGCGGGCGAGCTCCTTCTCTCTGTGCTAACGGCTCCGGCGCGTACTCACCGAGGCTCTTTGCTCCGTATACATATACATTGACGAGTGGAAGCTCGGTGAAGAAAACGAGACGGCGAGGGAGGTGAGACGGAGAGACGCGGAGAAGAGAGTCGTTGAAGGAGTGCGGGCTCGAAGAGATGCTGGTGGAATCACTTTCGAAGTGGCTCCTCTCCTCGCGCACTAGCTCACTCCTCACAGTTACCGAAGGCGCAAAGTTTTCGCAACACCCTTCGTCCTCTCGCGTTTCCTTCACTCCGCGGAACGTCGAGTAAGTACGCGGAGTGTCCTCTATTCTTTTTTTTTTAACGGCGTCTTTTTCTCATCGAGCATCGAGGTTCCTCGAGATCGACGGCCGAGAAACTCGACGGAAAATTTTGTCACTCGATGGGCTTGGTTTCGCTCGAAGATAATGTAGGCTTACAGTTAATGTAGGTGTTACAGTTAATGTAGGTGTCACAGTTCGAGGCAAAACGGACGATTTTGAATCGAATGAAGGAGACTGGTCCGTTTTGCCCCGATCCATTCTGTGAACCGTGTCTTTTTCTTATGGAGCTCGAGGTTCCTCGAGATCGACGGATGAGACAAGCAAAAAATGTTGTGACTCAACGGACTCGGTTTCGGTCGAAGATAATGTAGGCGTGTTGTGGTTCGAGGCAAAACGGACGATTTTTTTTGTCAAATGAAGGAGACCGGTCCATTTTGCCCCGAACCTGTCTGTGAACTTTGTATTTTTATTATGCAGCTTCGAGGATTCTCGAGATCGACGATTGAGACAAACAAAAAATGTTGTCACTCAACTGACTCGGTTTCGGTCGAAGATAATGTACGCCCGTTACAGTTCGAGGGGCGAAATGGACTATTTTTTACCAACCGTAATTTTTGGTACTTCAAGTACCTTAGTAAAGTACTAAGACCAAGTACTCCTGCTATTTTCTTCCCAAGCACGTTTGGATCTACGTTCGAATTTGGAATGTTAAATATAAACTAGTGTACCAAACTTCAACAGGCTATCTCAAACCGTTTCCGATTTATAGTCATTTTAAACGATGCAATTCTCCGCCTTGTTTCGCACTCGACACACATAAAATCACGATAAAGAAGAAAAAGTACTTCGTACTTTGTATTTTATAAAAGTACCTTAAGTACTGAAATTAATTTATACATAAAGTACTTGCGGTATTCAGCACTTTAAGTACTTTTCGGTACTTAGTACTTTGAGTAATTTTCGGTACTTTGTACTTTAAGTACTTTTCTGTACTTAGTACTTTGAGCACTTTTCAGTACTTAGTACTTTAAGTACTTTTCGGTACTTTGCCCAGCGCTGACCTCGACCATGCTGGATCCCGAGGAAAGTTCGATTCTCGAGAAGGTAGCGCGGGTGAGAAATATTATCCTTTATTCTTTCTTCCGGTGTCTTTTTCTTTGAAAACAAAGATAATGTCGCTCAATGGACTCGGTTTCGGTCGAAGATAACGTTCGCGTATTACCATTCGAGGGGCAAAACGGACTATTTTTTACCAACTGAAAGACGCCGGTCTCGTATAAAAATTGCGGACACCATCCTCGCACCCTTTTCTGTGAAACGGGTAACTTTTGAGGTCAATGTAGATTCTCAGGCGCCGCCTCGACCACGCTGGATCCCGAGAAAAGCCCGACTCCGGAGAAGTTAGCACGAGTGAGAGATATTAAAAGTAAAGTAAGCTTGAGAGGCGAGTGAGTCGAACAGGGAGTGCGGGCTCGTGTGCGGTTTGAAGGTTGCGGCTCGAGGGTGTAGGTGGAATAGAAAAAAAAAGAGTGCCTCGGCCCTTTGAACGCTATTTGGGATGCTGCGTGCGGTCTCATCTACTTTCTTTTCCCTCCCCCTTTCTTTCCTCCCGATGCCAATCCTTCTCGACTCCTACCGACTATATCTATGTTTGCACCCCGGCAGCATCGCACTTTGGTATACATTACCCTCCACCTTCCCTCCACTCCTTTTCGCAGAGTCCTTGTCCTCTGTCGGAGACTGCGATCCCTGCGAATCCACAAAGCACGCCCCGGCCGTACTCCGGCCGAGCTCCCTTCCGACTCCGGGAGCTTTCCCGGCTCGGCCGCCGGAACCACCCTCTCGGTTTTCTCCTCTCGTTCACCACCGTCGATTCGTCGAGTGCGCCGAGGTGGTCCGAAGGAAACCTGGCGAAAAATTAAGAAGCCCCTCACGCACCCGTACCCATTACCGCGAGGTAAACATACGACCCCCGTGCATGAGCGGAATATCCGCTCTGTATTTTTTTTTTCCCCTCTTTCTCTTCGCCAGTGGCTTTTCCTCTTCGACCGTCGAAGGGAATCCGTGAGCGGCGACGGGCCCGGTCGCGAGTAACTCGGAGACTACGGATGTATCTCCGAACTGGAAAACGAGACCGAGTCCTCCGGTAATAATTTCCCGGCTCTCTCACCGCCGTGACCCGCGCGAGGAAGCGAAACTCATCATCTCTACAGCTCATTTCGGAAGTTACTTAATTGAGGCCTTTCACTTTCGCCGAATAAGGCTGGTGTATAGTCAGCGTCAGGCAGAGCAGACCCTCGTGCTTAAATTAACATCTCGTTCCATTCATCCCCGCCGCCCTGTCCTGCCGCCCCTCGGTGGCCGAACGAAACTTCGTATCCCTTTCAGACATTCACGAAAATTCCGTTGAAGCTGCACTCCACTGGGGAGGGAGGGGGGGGGGGGGGGGGATTCGAGAGAGTTTTAAGACGATTCTCTAATTAGTCTAACTGCCTAGCGGAACACGACTTCCCGATCCTGGCGCTGCCGACTTCTCCGAGAGGTTCCTTCCACCTCCCTTCCGTTTCAACCGGGAGGACGAAATGTCGCGAACCAAATTCGCCGGAAAGATCGATTCCGGAAACATTGCAAAATGACGATTCCCTCGCGGGCGAACACCGAGAAACGTGGGCACGCAAACATATGAGCACGAATAGGCTGTACATTGAGTCTACTCTACAACGGAGAGAGTGAACGCATTACCAACTGAACACTCGACAACTGCATATAAACAACCTCATACTTTGCAGGAGCTGTTCTCGAGTGATATCCCCATGATTGATTACGACAACACGACGATAACACTACATAGGCGATGCTACCCTTGAGGAGAATCTGTACCCAAAGTGTCATGATAATGATCATGATCGAATTACGCGCTCTTGGTGTTGCGTTGCGAACCAGCGCCTCTTATATTGGGCTGTATATTGGGTGGACACAGAAGAAGTCGATACGAAGACTGGACACCGTGAATGTGGGCACAAAAACAAATAACCACGAACGGGCTGTAGACCAAGTCAAGTCTACATCGAAGAGAGTGAACAGATTATCAACTGAACACTCGACAACTGCACACAAATGAGCGCGATGATATCCCCACGATTGATTACGACAACGCGACGATAACACTACATAGGCGATGCTACCCTTGAGGAGAATCTGTACCCAAAGTGTCATGATAATGATCATGATCGAATTACGCGCTCTTGGTATTGCGTTGAGAACTAGCGCCTCTTATATTGGGCTGTATATTGGGTGGACACAGAAGAAGTCGATACGAAGACTGGACACCGTGAATGTGGGCACACAAACAAATAACCACGAACGGGCTGTAGACCAAATCAAGTCTACATCGAAGAGAGTGAACAGATTATCAACTGAATACTCGACAACTGCACACAAATGAGCGCGATGATATCCCCACGATTGATTACGACAACGCGACGATAACACTACATAGGCGATGCTACCCTTGAGGAGAATCTATACCTAACGTGTCATGATAATGATCATAATGGAATTACTCGCTCTTTTGGTATTGCATTGGGAACTAGCGCCTCTTATATTGGGCAGTATGTTGGGTGGACACAGAAGAAGTCGGTACAAAGCCTGTACACCTCGAATGTGGACACGCGTTTGCGTGTAGAGTTGACTTGGTCTACACCGGAGGGAGTGAACACATTATCAACTGAACACTCGACAACTGCTCACAAATGACCACGACGATATCCCCATGATTGATTACGGCAATGCAACGACAACGCTACATAAGCGATACTACTCTTGAGGAGAAACTACACCTAAAGTGTCATAATAATGATCACGATCGAATTACGCGCTCTTGGTATTGCGTTGTGAACCAGCGCCTCTTATATTGGGCAGTACATTAGGTGGACACAAAAAAAGTTGACACTCCACCGGATGGGGAGAGTTTTAAGACGATAGTTTAATCAGTCTCGCCTAGCGGAACACGAATTCCCGTCCGATTCTTGTGCTCCCGACTCCTCCGAGAGTTTCCTTCCACCTCGCTTCCATTTCAGCCGAGAGGACGAAAAGTCGCGAATCGACTTCGCCGGAAACACCGATTCCACGAGCATTGAAAAATGAGGATTCCCTCGCGGGCGAACACCGAGAAATAACGCCCGAGCCTTCAAGATTATTCGGCGAGGGAATGGTTTAGGCGGTTGGGACGCGATCCCGCCCTCCCCCTCTGCCATACTATCCGCCGTATTCTCCCCACCTCTCTATCTCTTCAGCAAAGTCTCGGAAGATCGAGAACATCTGCCGATTTGCGGTACACTTCTCGTAGACCGTGCTGGAGGGAACCACCGCGGTGTCGATCCACGGAGTGTATAATAGACAGCTCCGGTACTGCAGACGTCACGGGGAGGAATGGTCGGACTAATCCGGCCGCAGTACCCGTGCATAAAACATTCCTATCCAATTTGCCGGATGAGGGGTGACGCCCGCCAGGAAATAGATTGCGCGATATAAGCGAGACAAGGATGAGCAGCCGTTGGGGGGAAAGGAGGGAAAAAAAAGCGAATGTAGTCAATTCAGAACGGTCTCGGTGCGTCGTGTTTCGTTGCGTAGGCATCCGGATCTGCGCCATTCGTCGCCGTCCCCGGAACCGAGAGTTTCAATTCGCTTTAATGCCCGCCTCATCCCTCCGTTGCCTTCGTTTCGAAAAGCCGTACGAACCGTTTTTACCGTTCGTTTGACGAGCGGGGGGACCATCCGGTCCTTTCGGGCCGCCAAACGCCCGAGCTTAGATCCGATTGCCACGACCACGGCCGATCGGACCTGCATTCAACCCAGATTAGCGAAACTCCACCGGAAGAAAAAACAAAAAGGAAAACGCCTGAAAGAAAAAAAGACAACAAATCGGCTGTATGGCCCGGGATTTAATTATCGATTTCGGATAGTCTATGATTATCCACTTTATCTTCCGGCGGTGGCTTCGCCCGCTTTTTGAGGAATTCGAGTTACGTCGAATCAGCGTGTCCGAAGGCATCAGGCTTTGCAAACATTTTCCCTTGACGCGGCGGACACGGAGTAGGGTCCGCGCTCTCCGGGTCGGAGAAAAGTAGAATATAATGTTGAATTCACGTATGAGAGCCGGATGGTCCGCGGTAGCCGAAGAGTCCACCCTCCCGACAAATCTCTGTCTCGCGACCGTGCCGCGTCCGTACATAAATTCAATAACGGCAAGCGGCCTGACCCCTCGACCCCCGATACACGCACCACACTCGGTGCAGCATCTTTCCACCGATCTCTCTCTCCACGGCGTACGTGGAATCATCAATATTAAATTCACGTTGCATCCATCGACCCTTCGTACCCTCCCTCGACGACGCGACGAGGAAGCTGTCCGGAGAGAGCGGCTGAAACTCGGTGAGAGATAAATTCCGTCGCGTCTCCGGACACAAATTCGTCACACCGCGAGGCAATCCGCGTAGCCGAACGGTATAATAGGGGGGAGTGATAGCCGCACCGAGACGGGAATGAGCGCGATGCGTGAATGATTTCATGCAAATTTCAGGCCCCTTCGAGGGTGGCACTTTTTATTTTTATTTTTTTTTATTATTTTGCTCTCTCAAACGTTTATCTCTCTCGACATCCGCGCCGGCACCGCCCGCGAGACGTCGCGTCTTCCTCCGAGCCTCGCTGTTTCTCTTGTCCTCGCGGAGTTTCATTAATTCCTGAGATAACGCGGGCCCGGGCATTCCCGAGGGGAATTGATGAGTCGGTAATCCAATTTGCCCGGAATATCTCGACGCAATATTCCCGTCGTCTTTTAATAAATTTACATGCCAAGAGCGGACACGATGGCCGAGGCGGGCACGCTTCGCAGTTTCAATCTGGATCGCAATAATCCGATCACCCTTTCCGCCACAGGCGACTGTACGTTTCCCAGTCGCGAACTGCGGGGACGTAGAAATTCAGGTGTTGTAGCGTCGCATCCGAAACCGTCCCGCCGCTCCATTGAAATATGCATATCACCGTTGGATCGTATTTATCGGTTAAGTTATAGCCTTTCGCCGGTAACGGATGAATCATTATACTCGACCGATTGCAACGGCCGTTGCGGAGAGGGGTGGAAAAAAAAAAAAATGAATCTCCCTCGCGAGTTCCGCAACGAGACGGCAATACCGCGGGAATATAAATCGCGAGGAATTTGCGAGAGCATCGTATCCGAGAAATTGCCGGGATCGTACGTGCGAGGGAAGGAGGAAGGAAGAGGCTCTCCTCTTCCTTCCTCTTCCTTCCTCGTCTCTACGAGGAGGAGGAAGCAAGAGTATTCTCGCGGCTGAGTCGACTACAAGGCACTTGACACCACACGTACGGTCCCAAGCGTCTGGAGAGAGATTGTCAGGCCAATAATGCATTTCTCCCCGGTAAAGAAAGATACGGAATGGAGAATGGCAAGAATAGCCGAATAAGGGGAGAGTGCGGGAGTAAAAAGAGAATGGAACGAAAAAAAAAATATGAAAATAAACGAAAACCGCAGCAAAGAGCGCATGCAAGAGGGGCCAGATTTTGTCATTTAAAATGCATAGAGTTCATAACTTATTCCCACGCCAGCGCAGCCGCCCGCGAACCCGCCTGGCCCAACTATTGCATCGTTTCTCGTCGCCCCCGACGAATTTCATGCCCGTGCGATTCTTGTTTTTACCTATCCAGCCTTACTTCTGGTGAGCGAGTTTTCTCTCGCTCTTTGACGTTCGCCCGCGTACGTCTGGCGGCTATTGCCCGGTTTAATAAATAGGGTGAAAGTGGTGAATATGGCCCACCTCGATTAACACGTAAATCAATGATATATGGACCGGGCCATATTCCCCACTTTTACCCTACTGTCTCCTCCGGTCGTGCCGGTTACGAGTCCGCGGAGTGACCCGAAGTGTATAACTTTGCATAGGCGTGTCTAACGGCGGAGGTAAATTTGATTATTAGATTTAATATTTGAATTAATTTAATCCGTCGAACGTACCGGACGAGGGTCCTGTCTGGCGGGAACGTCGGAAGCGGTCATTGGACCGTACATGTATGCTATGGTAAATGTAAAGCGAAGTGAGAGATTTCAGGATGAATAACGGATTGACCAAATCTGTCTAGACGTTGCACGATTCACAATTTATTGTTAGCTCGATCAACCTGGATTTGTACGTATATCGTTTATGTATATATGGGGAAAGAGCGGGGCAAAATGGGCCAGTGGGGCAAGCCGGAACAGGCAAGACGCAGTTTATCAGTCATTTCCGGATGGGACAGTGGGACAAAGCGGGACAGAAAATCCGGATGTATCGATGGGGCGAAATTGAACATCCATAAGTGATTGGACAATTGCGTTTTGCGTCCCGTTTTGCCCCACTGTTCTATTTTGCCCCGCTCTCCTGTACGTATATGAATGTAATTTTTTTGCTTCCTCATAGGAAGCTTTGTTTTCGTGAAAAAAAAAAATCGAGATTTTAATGAAAACGTGTTCAGAATGTTCGAAAACATGAGAGAATCATATTTAGAAAAAAATTGAAACTTGAATTTGGCCGAAATCTACCGAAGGGATCAGATTTTATCGAATTTTGATTTTTTTTTTTAAATGACTAAAAATGGTCTAATTTGAGTAAACATGGAGGTATCGAGCTTAAATTTGGCACAGGAATGGACTAACACTGTACAATGTTCATACATCCGCACGCCAGCTAAAAATCACATTTTTCGACGTTTTCGACCATTTCTAGTGCGCTGACATTAAAATCTCGAAAACAATTTTTTTCACGAAAACATAGCTTTCCTCTATGTGGAAGCAAAATTGAAACTTGAACTTGAGAACGGCTTGAGCTACCAAGCTGAAGTTTCTAAGGTAGGTAACGCAACAACGCTCAATGTTTGGTTAAATTTTCAGCAAAATGCTTTCAGCCATTAAAATTCTACGCGATTTTGAACTTTGCTAAAAGAAAGTCTCAACAAACTCTCACAATTTTTTTAGTTTCGTGCTAAAAGTTGTACCCAAAGCTCGAATCGTTTAAATTTTACGAGATTCTTAACATATCGAATTTTATTCAAAAAATCTGTATCTTCTTTCTGACACGAATTTGGGTACCAAATATTGAGCCAAGAGTGAAATAGGTATCAGATCCGCGAGTCGAAAATAATATATCAGGGGCTGAAGGACTTCGGTCGATGGCCCGTTGACAATACGTGGACGCAATTAGATTAAATATTAGAAATATATTAATGTATCAATATCAAAAAAGAAAAAAATTGTACTGATCATCAACGCATCGTATGTATTGTTAATAAATACACACTTACCACTACTACTATATCAAAAAAAAATTTAATTCGCGTCCGCGAGCTTCATTACGCGCTAGCCGCGGCGGGCGAGCGTAAGGTCGCGAGGTATCGTAAAATGGCAGCTGTATAACGAGGACGACACGGAGGTGGCGATAAAAAGCTCGAGCCAAAGCGGCCCGCGGACCGAGCCTCGCTGAGCCCGACACAGGAAAAAAAAATCCCGGTGAATTATGGCGGAACTGAGATTTAAAAAAATATTTTTCGCACCGCTCGCTCGCGTCCCCCACGCGTTAATGGTTTAATTGAACGACCCTCCGTGCGAAGACCGGTGCGTGAACGCGTCCGACGATTAACCTAGCCACGGAACATTTTTTCGTCGTAACGCCGAATTAACCTTTGTATTATCAACCGTGAAGAGCAGAGACGCGGATATTGTGAAAAAAAAAAAAAAAAACGTTGGTACAGCGACAGCGAACTGACCTTTCGGACGCTGACGCGAACACCGGCGCGTATCGGTGCCAATCGGCCCGATCCGGCCATCAGCCTCGACGGTTTCGAGTTTCGATCGATTGTCTAGACTCCGCCGGCCACAAAAGCCCCGAGCGATTAATTATTTCGTTCGTTCGTATGGTCTTGCGGTGACATGTGTATCGGAAAAAAAAAAAAAAAGAAAAAGGAAAATTAGAAACACTCGTTGGTTTTCGAATATTTCGAACGGTCGAATGCCCATTGCAGTGCATTGTCCTTTCTGTCTTTCGTCGTTCGTAGAAATATCGATATTAATTTTTTTTTTTCATTGACAAACGCCCGGTACTCCGCTGCTTCGATTATCACATGGGTTTTTATTTATTCATTCGACATACGACGACACACATCGGCCAGTTCCATCGCAGTTTCCTTCATGTCTTTCGTCGTTCGTAAAAATATCGATATTAATTATTTTTTCATTGACCAAACCGACGCTCCGCTGCTTCAACTATCACGTCGGTTTTTTTTTTTTTTTCAAATTTATTTATTCATTTGATATACGGATGATACACAAATATTTGCAGGATTTGTTAGCAGGTTTTAACGGATTACACATTATATCCTCGGCGTCGTCGGTCCGGCCGCGGCGGAGCGGACTTTTTCATTGTGTGTTTTCGTTATCACACCCGTTAAATCCACCTCGCGTTTCTTCCCCGTTTTCAGATTTATTATATGCTTTCTCCTCCCCTCCGTCTCTCGCAGTTCAACCCGCGGAAAATCTACTTTCGGAAGCTTACGAGCTTTTGAATTTATCTACCTCAACGCCTTTATCATTTTATTTTTTATGCACCGAATCACACACGAGAATTACGCGACTCGGATAGATTCTGTTTATCTTGCGGCAGTCGTTTCGTGCCGCGGTTAAAGTCTCCACGTCCGCGCAACTTAATTTCACCGTGCGCAGAAATCCCCCCCCCCTCCCCCTCCCCACCCCGAGGGAGCTTTATAGAATCCAGATTACCGAGTAACCTGGTTTCCGGGCAAAGTTCCTCCTAGTCGCTCCCGTTTGCACTCGCCGCCCCCTCGTTCGAAACTCGAAACTCGAACTGCGAGAAAATTGACTGCCGACTTTTTTCTTGTCCGACCTCGCGTAGTTCGAAGGTTCCTTTAATTTGATAGTTCTCTTCTACCCCGTCTCGCCTTATAACCACTCTACAGTTATAGCGGAGCATATCCGGAGCTGCGGGAAACGACGACGTTATTGCATTTTCCAGGTGAGGCATTTTGCGGCTTTTCTTACGATAAATCATCCCTGCGAGCGGCGCTCTTAGGTTCGCCCGTCGGGTCCGCGGCCGCGATTTGTACACTCGCCCCTTCCTCGTGAATTTCTCGGCCACCTACGGGGATGGCCTCACCCGGAGGTACGTAGAGCGTCGAGTTAACTCGGTCTTCGGAGAGCGATAGGGCTGGCGTCCATCGGCTGGAAAACTGTTCCGGCGTCACGCTCCGATACTAAAGCCGAGAGACGGACGTGGAGACGATGCTCGCGCTGCCTCCGGGATCCATAAAAGGAAGCGTTGTAAAGGGATCGCGAAGAGCCGGTGGTGCGGGGGGTGGACGAGGTACGCGTTGCAGGTGCGACGCTTGGATCCGGCGGGGTTCGTGGCGTATTGCAAGCCGAGCCGGAAGCGCATGCACCGTTTCGCATCCCCGTTCCGTAGTCCAACGGTAAATGAAGAAGCTGCACACCGGCCGAGCTCCGGCCTCGTTCGGTCCGCCGGTGCAACGACTGCGCCCTGCAACTTATCCCCGGGTGGACGACTCGACGAGGATTTGAGTGTCCATAACTTTGAATGGAAAGCTATTTGCCAGTTTCGCTCTCGAAGCTTCCCGGTTCGTGCCCGGAAGGAAACTCTACCAGTTGCAGCTGCGTCCCGGCCCTCCGCCCCAACCCGTCCTCTCCGACCAGCCCCATCGTCGTTTTTCCCTGCGTCGTCTGAGAAACGTCGATTTTTCCACTTACTTTTCGAGCCGCGTCTCGGTGGAAAACTCATCTAACGGGAAAACGAGCGACTTACCGCGAAAATAGACTGCTCCTTTCTGTTTGAAACTAAATGGGAATGTCTGCTGCGCTTCTTTGGCGCACATATTCTTCGCGGTCTCCCTCGTTCGTGGGTTACCGGCTTGCGGAGCCCCGTTTTCTCGTGCGAAGCGAGCAGATGTCAATCGGTTGAAAAATTATAACGAACGGTGAGTTCTTTCCGTCGGGGCTGATGAGTATCGCGTTCTGACTTCCGACCCCGAAGATCGATTCGGAGCTCGGAGCCGTCTCTTATCCTATTCCGCTTAATTGGCGTTCGGCGCCGGGGAGCTTAGCTGTACCAAAGGGTAATGCCCGCGATGTGCAGCGGAGAGGGAGAGATGCATCAGGCGAGGGTGTAGGCGAGCCGACGATAGTGTAGTTGCTGAGAGATCGGGCTCTTAGGGCAGCGGCAGGATAGTCGCCGAGCTCCTCGACGACGCCGCCACCGCTGCCGCGCCTCCGGGAATGATTTAATAATGTGCGCAGCATTAGCCGGCCCGAGAGCAACGTAAGCGGGGATAATCCCTTTAACCAGTTGTCTGGCAACCCCTTTAACCCTGGAAACCCCGGGCGACAACTAATTCCCGCCAGATATTGCTTACCGGGGGTTGAGTCGGGGAGCGCCGAGAGGACTGCCACTCGAACCCCCTCTGGCTCCCGAAGACCCTTCCTCCACCTCGGTACTTCGCCCGTGTCGTATCCTCCATTTCATTTTCCACTCGTCGGGAGACGATCCTGGACGACGGAAGATCGCGTGAAATGAGAAATCCCAGGCACTCTCTGTGGACTTATTGCAGGATTTTTCTAGGCTCGCTGATAAGACTGAACCGGCGGAACGGCCAGCGACACCGAGTCCGACGCCATGAGGCGCCTTCAAATGTACGGAGTAGATTTGAATTAATACTGCACACCACAATTTATGCATATTTGTATGTACACTGCTATTCATGAATGCCTGGATTTCCTTGCGTCTTGTTGGATGTCTTGTTGGATGTCTTGTTGGATGTCTTGTTGGATGTCTTGTTGGATGTCTTGTTGGATGTCTTGTTGGATGTCTTGTTGGATGTCTTGTTGGATGTCTTGTTGGATGTCTTGTTGGATGTCTTGTTGGATGTCTTGTTGGATGTCTTGTTGGATGTCTTGTTGGATGTCTTGTTGGATGTCTTGTTGGATGTCTTGTTGGATGTCTTGTTGGATGTCTTGTTGGATGTCTTGTTGGATGTCTTGTTGGATGTCTTGTTGGATGTCTTGTTGGATGTCTTGTTGGATGTCTTGTTGGATGTCTTGTTGGATGTCTTGTTGGATGTCTTGTTGGATGTCGTGCTGGATGTCGTGCTGGATGTCGTGCTGGATGTCGTGCTGGATGTCGTGCCGGATGTCGTGCCGAATGTCGTGCCGAATATCTTGCTTGGTATCTTCGACCCCGTTAAGACATAGAGCAAGATATCCAGGAAGATTAAAAAATCAGAAAAACTAGGCATTCGTGAACAGTGGTGTACCACTATACGATTATGCGCTGTAACAAACGTAGGGTGGCGTTTTTAACACGCCTACATTCGTAGATTTACATTTTTCTTACACATCATTATATTGACACGTAAAGAGTAAACATATTTTAGGAATTACACTGTTATAAATAATTGTAAATTTAATCTAACGGACTGGAAGTTTTTATGCAATACTGGTACATTAAACTTAATGTACAATTGTCATGAAAAGTTAATGAATTTTTAGGGTGAAATAAAAATACTTGTATAGTAAAATGTGATTTCAGTAGCGTGGTGTGAGCATAATGGGATGAGATTAACCTCCCTTCGGTACCTCGTCCGTTCCATATCCTTCATTTCATTTTCCACTCGTCGAGCGACGATCCTGGACGACGGAAGGTCACGTGAAATGAGATATCCCAGCCACTCTCTACACCCTTATTGCAGGATGTTTCTAGGCTCGCTATAATACTCAAGTACGAATAGTTTGTATGAAGTAGAGTTGATTATTTAAATAATCTAAATAAAATGAAAGTTTAAATAATTTAACATATGATGGAACATAGTCTGATTTAATAGAATTTTATATGTTATATGTTGAAATAATTTTTTTTCCACTGTTTTTTTTATTGGATTTGATAGATCTAAGTAGTTATAAGACACGTCTGTATTTGAATACTGGTCAAGGAGACATCCATTGATAAACAAATTGATTAATAAAATAAAAAAGTGTAAGTAAATTCTTTAAAATAAAGTATTTCTAAAGCTTAATACCGCGCGTTAATTTTTCATCACAATTGTACATGAAATTTAATCTACCAGTTTACGCATAAAAACTTTCAGTACCGATGTGTTAAATTTCATACGAATTTTTTCACAGTCTACACACAAAAAGTCATCCGAAGCGAACTGCTGCGCATATAGCCACTCGTAAATATCGCATGGACGCGAATGTTTCTCGCGCTTCAACATGAGAAGTGGCATTGAAATTGTCGAAACCTCAACCACACACGGGTGCAAGTTAACATGTATAAACTGTACACCACAATTTATTTACATTTTCATGCGCCACCGTTTGATTCATCGCTTTAGCAAATATATGGCGGCATTCGGAACAGAGCTACATTCTTAGGCTTTCGTTTTCCATACCTTATTCTATCGGCACGCAAAGAGTTTACAAATATTATGCATTACACACGAAAAGTCATCTCCTGCCCAAACACGTGCGCTTACCGCTAAATAAAAATCGTATAGACCTTCAATGAAAAATTCATATGATTTCTAAATAAAAATCAATGAATTCATTTAAAATGAGAAAATAAAACGTTTTCCGATGTTTTCTTAAACAATTTATTTTTTGAATAATTTGTCAATACATTTTTGGCATTATTATTATACAAAATCGAAGGTCTTGACATACTTGAAATGGCTGATTTTTTCAGAACTCTCGAATATAGCGAAGCAATGAAATTTTTATTCGAATCAAACCTTCGATTTTCAATGTATGTGTGATGCATCTTCAACTGGCGCGCCTCTCGTTTTGAACTCCATAACATTCGAAGGCTCCTCGACGCCACATTGCTTTCGCCGTACTTACACAAAATACTATATTTCGCTTCTCGTAACGACGTCGTCGATGGCGTTCGTTCATCGAGCAGCCAGATGGTAATCGGCCCTCGTATTTACTCAACGACTCGTAACGAGACCCTCCGGAAACCGGCTTTAGTTGATTTAAGTATTCCGAGCGAGCGGTTTTGCGTGTTATGCCTATGCAAAATAGCGATGCTCTTATTGTTACGGGGGGGGGGGGGGGGGGGGGGGCTCGTTCGTGAACTCCTGCTGATGACCGGCCGTGCCGAAGGGCTCGTTTAAGCTTTTCATGTCCTTACGAAATACCGAAACTTTTCACCTCCCACCTTATTGTCTCCCGGTTGAACGGCTGCGCGGAATGTTTTTCAGGCGACAAAATAGATGGCGAATAGTTCGCCTCTCGCATTGTCTTTTGCCAAACCTGCGATCCGAGAATGGCGTCGAGCGCCGTGTAGCGAGAATTCTTCGAGTGTACTTTGCGAGCCGAGGAAGTGTGCATTTCCCGAAAAGTTGCGTCGTTTCCGCGGATATCGCGGCGACGACGAAGATTCGCCGCGACACGCAGGGCTAAAGACGAGCGTCGCTTGTCCGTGCGGTTTTTCGCAAGCCGCGTTATCTTTGGGCTTCCGGCTTTTATTTAAGAACAAACAAGGCAGCCGCGCGCGCCGCATCCGCCACCCCCGGGCGGATAAGGGCGTTATAACGCACCTGCTGGCGCTCACCGCTCGCGAATATAATACACTCGGGGGCTTTACGAGCGTCTATAAAATGGAATGAACCTTAATACAAGAATGTTATATCAGTTGAGTTTTCATAAATTTTAACACGGTGCGTTGGATGTATCTAGCCTCGCGCAGCTCTCGCGAGCCTTCTACACTATGCACCCTCGCAGTCCGCGCGTATCGAGGGGCGCCGAAATAGGCTGCATTCGTGTCGCACGATTGCACGACCGATAGTGAAATTTTTTACAACTTTTGCCATGAAATATTTATGTCGTAATCTCGGTGATTGGTTTCTTTTTTTTTTGCGTTGGTGTTGGAAATATTTAATTCGTTGCCGACGAATTAATCGGCAGGTAAATTATTTTTCTCCGAAGCGAATCTCCACGCTCAGAAAAAAAATTATTCCAATGAAAGAAAATTTATTAAGGCCGAAGAAAAGTGTTTATTTGATTCATAACCTAATAGAGCGTTTATTGATTTCTAATATATTTGTTTGTTTTATAGTATTATTCTTATTATTTAATAATGTTTATTTGGATCTAATGAACAGATATTCATGTGAGATCATTTAAAAAAAATTATTTCATGATATACTGGAGAAAATAATTTCGTAAAATCTTGTCAAATGACTGAGAAACTCGTTTGTCACTTGTCTGAATATACGAACCTCTCCTTTAATTTCCCGTGTCATTGACACTTTTAGCTTGCACGTTTGTTTCTAAAACTAGAAAATTAACAAATAAAAAATTGTGGACTCTTGTGCACAATAAGTTGTTGTAAAAAGTACAAACTTTTTTAATGTGTAGATTCAAATAACGGTTACTTTTGGTGTAAGTTAAAAAAATGTATTCAAAGGTTTGTACTTTAAAATAAATGTTCATTCGCGCGAAGTTAATCATATATTTGACGTCAAGACAAACGCGGCTGTTATTGGGTTGTCCGTTTCGATTTTACGAAATCACTTTTTACTGCGTGATAAATAATTTGTTAAAGCAAGTAAACATTTCTTTTATCTTAATAAATGTTATTTGAAGTTAAAATTTTTTTTTTATCTTAATGAATAATTTTTTCTGGTTGCAGTTAAATGATTTTTCTCAGAACCGAATCTCCAGGCATCGCGGATGTCGGACAATGAGAAACCCGCAGCCCGAGTGGCGGAAGATCCGACTGCGACTGGTACAGCTGTTGCGTTAATATGCACTTGCCGCTGACGTACTTGCACAGGAATCGACGTTATTACCCTACATCCCGGAAAGCGCAATGTCCGCATATATAGCCGATGCACTTACCGCTAACAGCCCGGCAAGTAATGGGGATCTCGAGGACGCATACACTCCGTCCTTCGGGCTCGCTCCACCCGTGCGCGTGCAAGCTACCCGCTCTATCGTGGACCAATTTCGCGAGAGTTCGCGTCTATCTCAATAATGCTCGGGGACCATCATGGATTCGAATCAAGAGCGAAACGCCGGAAATCCCATAACCCAGATCCCACGCAGGAGCCGTACCCACCTGCTCCGAGGACCTCGTAGGACCACCGATAATGCATTTGATCGCGTGTAATCGATTCGTCGTACCCCGCTACCGGGCACGGTTGGTGACCTCGTAATTTCAATTATTACGAGCTTACCAAACATGATCGGTTAACGATTGATCGAGATCTACAGATTTTCTATTTTCACTGAGAGAGCGCAAATTTCTTTCGATGCCAACTTAATGCACTCGGTCTCCAATCACTTGAACACCCACAACAAGAATGCTTCGCACACGTTTGCAGGCAAATTATACGTGGTATACGGACCAAATATGATCGGTGAACGATTGATCGAGATCTATAGATTTTTTTTGATCATTGAGAGTGCGCAGATTTCTTTCGATGCCAACTCAACGCACTCGGTCTCCAAGCACTTGAACACCCACAACAAGAATGCTTCGCACACGTTTGCAGGCAAATTATACGTGGTATACGGACCAAATATGATCGGTGAACGATTGATCGAGACCTATAGATTTTTTTTTTTTTTTTCACTGAGAGCGCGCAGGATTCTTTCGATGGAAAGTTAACGCACTCGGTCTCCAACCACTTGAGAACCCACAACAAATATGTTCCGTACTCGTTTGCAGGCAAATTATACGTGGTATACCGACCATATATGATCGGTGAACGATTGATCGAAATCTATAGATTTTTCTGTTCTTTTTTTTTTACACTGAGAGCGCCCGCATTTCTTTCGATGGAAAGTTAACGCACCCGATCTCCGACCATTTGAACGACCACAACAAATATATTCCATACGCGTCCAGAAGTGAAATATAAATATACGTGGCACACGGACCAAATATAGTCGGTGAATGATTGATCGAGATCTATAGATTTTTTTTCGGTCTTTTTTTTTTTCACCGAGAGCGCGCCCATTTTGTTCGATGGAAAGTTAACGCACCCGATCTCCGACCATTTGAACACCTACAACAAATATTCTCCATACGCAAGCGAATTATACGCGGTATACGGACATATAATATACACGCAAGAGTCGGCTGAGAGTAACAAGCTCGTGTCTTACGAAGCGTGTACGCGACTCCCGCGGGGTGTGAAAATTCGCGAGATTAAAAATGCAGAAATATACATGCGCCCGGCTCGTAAAATATACACAGGGCGAAAGAGGGCGAGAGCTTTCCCGACCGTCTCGCTTCTCTGCCGTTTTTTTTTTTGCTCCCCCCGTCCCACCGCGTTAACAGTTGGGGTGTACCTACTTTTTCATCCGTCCGTACCTCTTCGGGTCGTATATTAACGCGCTCGTACCACCGCGACGTGAGGCCGAGGAGAAATTTTACGTTCAATTTGGCTGATTTGTATATATATTTTTTTTTCGACGATGTAAATTTTATCTCAAGCGTGGTTACAAGCGGCGTATGACTACATAGACATATATCTAAGGGAACATAAAATATGTGACATTGTAAGTAATAAAATTATAAAGCAACATCTCGAATCCACCGTCCCACTATTTAGAAAGCTCCCAGCGAACAACGTCCTGAAACAAAATTTTCCAACGCACCCTATTTTTTAAAGTGATCTTCTTACTAGAATAAAAGGAAAACGAGCTGCGATCCCACTGGCTTAAGTTATTAGTGTAATATTATTAATCGTTTGTATCGTCTCTTCCACAAACAAGGTTTTACTTTATATTTATGCGCTACTCCATAGTCGAATACAAGGATACGGGCTGAAGGATCTGGTTCAATGGCTTATTAGCTTGAGGGGAAAACGGTGCAAAATAATTTGCACATGATTTCCTCATTTATTACAATTTTGCACGTATTTTTCTCCCGATTTTGGCTTCCTCGTAGAGAAAGTTATGCGCAAAATTGTAATGAACGAGGAAATCATGTGCAAATTGTTTAGCATCTTTTTTTTCTCTCAGACAAAATTAACACTGTCAGAATTCATCGCATAATTTCTTTTAGGAAATCGCAGACTGAAATTTGCGCATTCCGTCGTTTTGAGGCACTTTTTAATCCATTCACGGCGGATTACAAAACTACAACCCATTTTACTCTTTGCATGATAGTTGATTGAGAAACTCGTGTGAGGCGTGAAATTTTTTTTTTCAAATATTAAAAATTGTCAAATTCCCATAAAATTTAAATGGTTAGATCAATTTTTGCAAAATTTCATATGAAATATCGTACAGTAATAGTCCATTCTCGTGTCAAATTTCAACTCGATACCTCCATGTTTACTCAAATCAGAAAATGAAAAAAAAAATCCATAA
The DNA here is from genome assembly GCA_958510785.1 of Exephanes ischioxanthus. Lineage (NCBI taxonomy): Eukaryota > Metazoa > Arthropoda > Insecta > Hymenoptera > Ichneumonidae > Exephanes > Exephanes ischioxanthus. The sequence goes on from OY294019.1 coordinate 18,445,560, forward strand.
AATCTGACCGTTTGACTAGATTTCGGCCAAATTCAATTCCAAAGGTATTGAAGGATTGATCATAGTATTATGTATGCATGCAGTTCATCTTCCTCTACGAGGAAGCAAAAAAAAACCCACCAGATCTTGTTTACTGGTAATAAAGCGCATTTACTGCATCTAGTACTAAAATGATTTTAAAAAAATACAATGATACACGGGAGGAGATCGCGCGCGCGATGCCGTATAATTCGCATCTTCGAAAGTGCACGCTCCGCATCGTTACCAAACGCCAATCACATTTGACAGGGTCATATTGGGCCGGTACGTATCAGCGCCCGGAATCGCGCCGCAGCATCCCTCGAAACAATGTCCTTTATACCTGAGCTCTCATCCTCTTGGCATAAATATTCACTGGGAAACGCTCACGGTGTGATGTGTGCCACGTATAATATAAACGCGACGTAATCCGACGCGTGAATTTTGAGTGGCAGTTCATTGTGTATAAACCGCACGGTCGGTAGGCAGGAGGTGCGCCTCCCGATGCCGGTGGATATTTTCATGGCATCTACGCGGTTTATCGTTCTCCACTCGACGGTTCGATCGTTCGTTCGCTCGATCTCCGTCTCTTTATCCGTCTCTCTCGCCGCATGCCGATCAATTTATGCTTCGCTCATACCGCACAGGACGTTATGCCAAACCAGAATTCCCGGGAAATGAACGGAGCGAGCGAGACGGATAGCGGGAGAAATCAATTAGCGAGCTATTATCTCTGGGGTGTAATGAAATTATACGTTCTACATCGATGCGCCCCGGGCTCCTGATTCCACGCGACGAGAGCTTTTCCGACCGCACGCTCGCATCTCTCTCTCGGCACAAAAAATATTAACGCTGTCGGCCGCAGGAGAGCCCGACGCTGCACCGTTGGGATCAAAATGAGGCTATGGGGACCCGCATTATAAGCGTCAGTGGATGTCCACGTTCGATTATCGAGAAATAATAATGCTTTGCGGGATTAAATTTTGATGAATTGAGCGTATTATATCGAAATTTTGAGGACGCGTGGTATAACGAACGGTCACCAATTAGTTCAAATATATGTGCTATATATATATTGACGTGCTGATGCGGACGAAATTCGTGTTTTGAAAAATCTGAAAATGTCGAAGTGACGCGCCGTCGCCTTGTTCGAATGCCGATTGCGGTCTGGGGCGCCAGCTGCGGGATTCACATGTGGCGCAAAAAATTTATCGAAATGTAATGTTTTTTTTTTTTCTACCTGCCGATCACGATTCTGACACTTTTTTAATCCTGGCTCGACGGACATTTTAGAGTGTTAAATCTGAAGCCCGTCAGTAAATCTTAAATCTGGGCTTTTTCATTCACAGTCTTCTTAGAAATTTTGTAAGCCTTTTGCGGATCTCATCAGTGTCTAACTTGGCGCTCTAAAAATGTCTACCGGATATTCGAATACGGAAATTTGGGGCACAAAAAAGAAACAATTATTTCTTCTCAATATTGGCCTTAAGGTATTTACACCTCACACTATACGTGAAAACTGTGAATCAAAAAGCCCCGATTTACGATTTACTTACGAGCTCCAGATTTAACACTAACATTTCTGTCGAGCTGGGCGTAAAAAAGTGGCGGAATCGTGATGAGCAGGTGAAAAAAAACATGAAATTTCCACAAATTTGTTGCTCCACGTGTGAATCCCGCAGCTGGCGCCCTAAACCGTAATCGGTACACTGTAAAAATAAATCATAAATTTACTGTACAGGACTGGAAGTTTTTATGCAAAAACTGGCACATTCAATTTAATGTACAATTGTGATGAAAAATTAGTATACTTTTTCATTGAAATTAAAGTAAATTATTAAAAACAAAGTACTTTTAGGGTAAAAGTGGTGAATATGGCCCACCTCGATTAACACGTAAATCAATGATGTATGGACCGGGCCATATTCCCCATTTTTACCCTATAGTAAAATTAAAGTCGATTATTAAAGATACAGTATTTCCAATGTTTTTAATACACTGAACATTAATTTTTCATCACAATTGTACATGAAAGTTAACATACCAGTTTATCCATAAAAATTTCCAGTCCATTATAGTAAATTTCATACTTTTTTTTTTACACCCAAAAAAATAATTTATTTGACGGCCACCCTTTATTTGGTTCAAGTAAAATATTTATTTGATTAAAATGAATACCTATTTTGGGGCTGAAGGACTCCGAACGATGGCCCATTGGCAATGTTATTAAAAGCGACTTAAGAACAAATAGAGAGAAATCGGAAATCGGGTATCGGAAATTGTATGGACCAACTGTTATTGTCAATAAATACATTTTTACTACAACTATTATTTATTTTAATTAACTAAATAGTTACTTGAATGAAATAAATATTTTACTTAAACCAAATAAGCGGTGGCCGTCAAATAAATTATTTTTCTGGGTGTACAGTGTTACGAGCGAGGCGGCAGCGGTTCACTTCGACATTCCTAGATTTTTTCAGATTGCTGGAATGAATTCCAGCAGTCACATAAATCGTCTCAGTGGTCGATGATGCACCACAGAAATTGCAAAGTCCTACCGTAGACGAAGTTCCTTTGCACAGAACGTTGATGACGAACCCTCCGGTAATTTGTCCTCGACCGTTCGCCACGAAAACGCGTTGCGGCCCCTCGCCCGCAGCTTCCGTAAAACAGCGGAAGCTGCGTGTGCCGACATTGCGAGAAGCCGAGGACCAGCGACGTTCGCCCTGCGAGGCGGTGGTCCCGTAGCTCCGGACGCGGGTTGCGTAAAATGTCATGGGGTCAGCGCGATTCTCTCGACGCATCGCTCTGTTGCTGGTCTGACACGACGCTCGCCGGTTCCACTAACGAGCGTGCACACCCCCTCGGAGTTGCTGCAGTGAGGTTTTGCGGCATTCCACGCTCCTGCACACACAAAACCCTTGCCGAAAGGAACACGGCTCCCCATTGTGTGCGACGCACCGCGCTGATGCCTTTGTAGCAGTTTTTTTTTCTCTTTTCTTCTTTTCGCCGAACGTTACCGGCACGTCCGGCGCGTCCTTACTTAATGAAGTAACTCTCGCGTATATTGCCAGAGCTGTTGCCAGAAAAAAAGTTTATTCCAATCAAAGAAATTTCATTAAGGACGAAGAAAAATGTTTTTTTGCTTCACGAACTGATAGAGCGTTTATTAATTTTTAATATATGTAATGTCAACTATACGGAAAAAAATAATCAGTTTCTGTATCCAGCTGCGTGGGCAAACTAACTGTAGGCGACTCAGTTACTTGCACCAAAGTGTCAGTTGGTTGCCAAGCAATTAATTGTTTGGCCCAACAAATCAATTCGTCACTAAGAAATAGCGCGCGTTCGGGGGATCACAAACTGCGACTCTTGGTCCTTGTTTATCCCTATGATTTTACACGCTCAAAGTGAGAGAGCTGCGTGGAAGTGTCATAAACATAGTCCTTTACCTTACATTTTTTTTTACTTACACTTAAGAATAACCTTTATTTGAATCCAACAAGTATTTTTTTAAGGCAAGTAAACATTTCTTTTATCTACATAAAACCCATTTGAAGATCGAAATTTATTTGATTTCAATCAACCTTTTTTCTGAGTGATACGTACACCGCCCCCGCCTCCGTAAAGATAGCAATCGTGCACCGAGCGAATTCGGAGCGGGCATGAGAGGGGGAATGGGGGGGGGGGGGGGGGGGGGGAGGGGTCGGTCTGAGAGATGAAGGGAAAACTCACGAGGTATGTAGATACCAATAAAGCGAATTCTGGCTATGTCTGAGCATCTCCGAACGGGCGGGTACTGATCGGCCGATTCTCAACAATTCCCGGCATGCCCGTTCGCTTATAGGGGATGACGGGGCAAGACGGGCCGCCGCGCCGGGACTGCCGCCTCCTCCAAAATTTCGTCGCTCTCCGTACGGTCGACTACCTTGACGTGGGTCGTTTCGCCCCGTTATCCTCTACAACCGAGCTATCGGACTGTGCGCGGGGATGAGTGCGATAGCCTCGTCGGATCGCTGCACGGCCGACCGGGCCGTGCGCGTACGCGCACCGAAACCGTAAGGGTTGGTTTTCGTGCGGGACTATGTACGGTTCTCTCGTAGCTCGTCGAAGAGGGCAATAACATACCGGGCCGTTATCCCTAACCCTCGAGCCAGCCAGCGGCAGCAACGCCACCGCGGGAATAATGGAGGCCTCCGCGACTATCCATGATTAACGCGGCAATAACGATTATTTATAGGCCCAAAACAATGTTTCGCACTGTCCAACGCGGACGCTCGTGCGATGCCCAGCAGGTCCCGCGCCCCTCGGACCGGCGGTCTGGCTCTCGCACCCTCCCGCGCTCCGTCGACGGAGGACCGGCCTGAATCAGCAGTTAGCGTCCCCTTGGACACGCGGATTTATGCAAAAATTTTCGAAATGTCTACGCGTTCGTCCCCCCCCCGGTTTCCTCCCGTCCCACTCTCACCCTCTCACCCTCGTCGTTCACGCACATAGCGGCTAATTAATTGGCCCGCTCCCGGTCGCACCACGCAACGAGGCTTTTGAAAAATGCTCACCAGAGCTGACAAGATTGCAGGGGAGAAAAAAATCATATATATCGTATATTAGTCGATTCCGGCTAATGCGCCCCTACGTTTCACGATGTCATTGTTTGTTCGGCGTGGATTGAATACGGAATGTCGGATACGATGTGGTAATAATCTCCTGTGTAATTCATAAGGAGGGTGGATGAGGCCTTGCGCGAGATGAAAGCGATCGGAGGAAAAAATAAAATAAACACTCGATCGCTTTCCGAAGAGGAGGAAAAAAAAGGAAGTTTTTCGGGCACACTCGATGCCATAGCGAGGCGAGTATTCGGTGAGAATATGCGTGGCCCAGAAATTCGATGCTCCCCCGGCGCTTGGTCTGCCCGCTCTCTCCCTCTCGCCCGACCCAACCTTGCCGAAATGATGAATATTATTCGCGATAAGAATTTTTCGTATTTCCGTTTCGGACCCGAAGCGGCTATTTCTATGCGGAGCCGACGATGCCCCGCCGCGCTCGGAGGAGAGGAACGGCGGAGATCGCGGGGGTGTGCAGGATGGTGTGCTCTAAGGGAGCAACAATTTTCCAAAGAATCCACAGAATTCAATGCATACCTATGGGCGCTTGAGAGAGAATAAATTGGGGTATACGCTCGGCTCGACGTGTATACGAGCACCGCGTATACAGACGATGAAACTTCTGGCTGGGCGAACCGGTGCGGGTTGTACAGAGGTCGGATAGAATATAAAAAGGGTTTGGAAATTCGTACGGGAATATACATTTTCGTCATCTAATCTTGGCGAATGACACCGTCAACTCCGCGGAGGAAAATAATCAGTTTCTGTATCCAGCTGCGTGGTCAAACTAGCTCTAGGCGATTCAGTTGTTTGCACCAAGAGCTCAGTCGGTTGCCAACCAATTAATTGTTCGGGTCTACATATTAGTTCGGTGCCAATCATTCGATTGGCGAACAATCGATTCGATGGCTCAACCAAATTAATAGACTGGGTGGTATTTTTCTAAAATGCAAAAAAGAATCAAATAAAATAAACTTGTTATGTCTTTTCCGATTGCCATGGAGCGACGATGATCCGATCAAGGGATTTTTTTTGCGATCGCTCTCCGAAGGATAACGTGATACTCGACAGAACATACGAGAGCTGGGCAAATACTCTAAGTACTTGAAGTACGTATCAAAGTATCAAGTACTTGAAGTTCTGACGCTAGGTAGTTCTTGAGTACTGACGTATTGAGTACTGGCAGAACTGAATTCTTGAAGTTCTGAGTAGTGGGCGCTGACTCAGTACTTGATGCTTCAATACGTACTTCAAGTACTTGGTGCATTTTGCCCGGTTCTGGAATATACATTTCTATCATCTAATGCTGGTGAACGACACCGTGAACTATACGAAGAAAAATCATCAGTTGTTGTATCCAGCTGCGTGGGCAAACAAGCTCCAGGCGATTCAGTTGTTTGCACCAAACTGTCAGCTGGTTGCCAACCAATTAATTGTTTGGGCCAACGAATCACTTCGACACCAAGAAATAAATCGATTGGGTCGACAAATTTTGCCAATAAATTGCCAAAAAAATCTATTGGCGAACAACCGTTTTGATGGCTCAATCAAATAAATCGCCAGGATGGTATTTTCAAGTCACAAAAAAAAGAGAAATGAAACTTGTAATATCTTTTCCGATTGCCATGGATTGTCGTCCGATTACCGACGATGGCCCGGCCCGGAGCTGGGCAAACACGCTAACTGCTCAGAACTTCAGCTATTAAGTTCTGTCAGTACTCAATAAATCAGCATTCAAGAACTGCCCAGTGCCCGCTACTTCAAGTACTCGCTACTTCAATCCGTACTTCAAGTACTCGCTACTTCAATCCGCACTTCAAGTACTCGCTACTTCAATCCGTACTTCAAGTACTTAGGGCATTTGCCCAGCTCTCGTCCAAACAAGAGATATTGATTGGGCCACTAAATTAGTTCGTCGCTAACAAATTAATCGGTTGGGCGGACAAATGACTTGCCAACAAATCGATAGGCCTCCAACCGATTTGATGGCCCAACCAAATAAATCGCCAGGGTCGTATTTTCCCGAACGGAACAAAAGAGAAAGATGAAACTTGTAATACCTTTTCCGATTGCCATGGAACGACGATGTTCCGAACAAGAGATATTTCGCCAGCGCTCTCCGAAGGATAACGTGATATTCGAGGGCGTGTCGACAAACGCACTTGGAACCCCCGAAGCGCGTCGGAGTGCTGTATCCTGCGACGAGGACGACGGGGAACGTTGATCCGCTTTAGTGTCGGTGAACAGTTACTGGTTTTGCCGGACAGGGTGCGGTATGTAGCGAGGTGGCCGCTACGGGAACGCGAGAAGAAAATCGATAGAGCCAATAACCTCCGGCAATAATGCGCTAATATCCTGAAGACCATTCGCGCGAGAGCCTGAGGCACTTGCCCGCCCACTGGTAACCGGCGCGCGGCACGAGGTGGAACGTTGACACGGGCCAACGGGAACCAAAAGGGAGGGTGCCGTTTGCAGTCCTGCGAGCTGGACGGAAAGAGAAAGCGAGTGGCGTGTGGAACGAGCAAAACTCCCGTCCAGATGTCTTGATAATTGTTTCTCGGTGACTCGACGCTTTCCAAGACGGCGGGGCGCGGGTTTTCCCGGAGCTTTTATGAGACCGGCTCGCGAGCGATAGGTTATTGTGCCCGAACGCGCGTGCTCGTCCGCTTGATGTCCGACGATCGACGATGCTGTATTCCCTCCCGATCGAACCTTCGCAATACCACGGGGGAGTGATTCGGGGAAAAGCCATTGAGATCTCTGCAATTGATATAGGTACATCGGCAAAGTGGTCCGGGGACATGTGTATATACGTATTCCCGACTACTTTCCCGTCGCGATACTAATTCGAGGAGGCCACTCGTGAGATTTATCGAATCGACGGATTCCCAGTGCACCGGTGTACTTCGCTGACCGTTTAGACTCTCAGCGGCAGTTCGGCACGAGAGAGTACGTGCTGGCTCTCGTGCCAGAGGATCCCGGAGCGCGGGAGCAGCGCCGAGGAGAGGAACCGTCGCGGCGACTACGAGCCAGATAAAGCCGGCTGGCAAAAATCCAATAGTCCCGTTTCCTTTCCGGAACGAGGCTTTGATTGGAAACCGTGGCAGCGAGAGGGACTTCGCTTTAATCGAAGATTGCTAATTCACAATTACATCCAAATAACCAATCGCACTGCAACCCGGACGATTCTTCGGACCCTCGACCGACGAGAATCCAGCGGCGTAGAATCCCGCTTTCGAATTCCTCCGAACCGACCCTCGACGAATTGTTCGACGTCGGGTCGCAACGCATCGGGACGAGCTTAAAAACCCCGAAACGCTCGCTTCCGCACATCATTCATACGGCATTCCGCGAGGGTCTCGCTCCTCTCTCTGCGTCGATATTTTTCTATTACCGAATATAGGCGCACCGTTGCGGGGAGGTCGATTGGGGGAGGAAAAGGGCACAAGAGAACAAACGGAAAAAAAAAAACGTCGGGTCGAAAAGGGCGTCCGGGGACGCGAGAGAGGCGCGAAAAGACGATTTATCCCAATTCCGGGTATAGAAATTGGCCTGTTTTTTGTTTTTGTTCACGTTCCCATTCTGCCGATAACGTCAGCTCTTCATAAAAGTTTAAAAATTATTTTCTATCAGTATGCGGAGAATCGGCGTGGCGGAACGATTACGAATTCAGTGCGCGATGCGGGCTGGCCCCGGTGGCGGGAGCGGCGACGGTGGGGTTGTAGTTGTGGCGGCAGCAGCGGGGGGAACAGCGCCGGCAACAAAGTTACACACTCACCTGGGCCTGTCAATAATGCGCCGTAGCCAAGTGCCGGTACCGAGAGAGCACAGGCGGCTTCTGTGGCGGGTTCCTTCCACCTCCCACCCCCTTCCGCGTACATAGACTGCGTACGGCATCGGAGTCTGCAAGCTTCCAGCAACTATATTGCGAAGCTTCCGAGCGATCTAACGGCGGCGAGGTTTCCACCCTCGAAATACGTCTAACGCAAGGGTAGCTCCAGTTCCCGGACGCACACAGCCTAATACCTCTCCACCAACGACATGCCACTCTCGCCCTGCCAGCTCGCTCATTCCGCAACCCCCCACACCCGGTCGACGTGTTACGGTGGTTCGCTGATCCCTTTCCCCTGTAACCTGATCCTGCTACGGAAACGCATCAAACTACAAATAAACTATCGGTTGGATGGGGAAACGCGGTAAGGTACTCGCTCACGAGATCCCCACGGTCGGCAGCCTCGAGTATCGGTAACAGAGACAGGCTAATGCGTTCAACTTCGCCAGTGAATATTGACTGTTTGCTGCAGAGACTGATTCATGAATTCCTCGGGTTGGAGGAAGCTTCGTTGTCGATGGATCGCCAAACAAACTGTGCCGATGAAACGACACACGGAGATGGGAAGCATATTCGTTGGATGATCGTGGGACAAGTGGTTGTATCTTTGCGCAGGTGTTTTTGGATACCCTCCAGTTGTACAAGTGACGGTCTATCAAACTACAGGAAAGGGTGCCAGATTCGTACATTACCGTGCAAAACTGGAGACCAGTATTTTATATTTCTTCTCAGAGTAGTTTCACAGTCATGCAAGCGTTGTCGCGTATATTCGGCAAATCGCGGACGAAGGGTTGAACTGGGTCTCCAGTCGAAGGAGACTGCACAGATGGGTCAACAAAAAACTTACAACGGAAACGCATCAAACTACAAATAAAGAGCTAACGCTTTAAACTTCGCCAGTGAATATTGACTGTTTGCTGTAGAGACTGATTCATGAATTCCTCGGGTTGGAGGAAGCTTCGTTGTCGATGGATCGCCAAACAAACTGTGCCGATGAAACGACACACGGAGATGGGAAGCATATTCGTTGGATGATCGTGGGACAAGTGGTTGTATCTTTGCGCAGGTGTTTTTGGATAACCTCCAGTTGCACAAGTGACGGTCCATCAAACTACAGGAAAGGGTGCCAGATTCGTACATTACCGTGCAAATCTGGAGACCAGTATTTTAAATTTCTTCTCAGAGTAGTTTCACAGTCATGCAAGCGTTGTCGCGTATATTCGGCAAATCGCGGACGAAGGGTTGAACTGGGTTTCCAGTCGAAGGAGACTGCACAGATGGGTCAACAAAAAACTTACAACGGAAACGCATCAAACTACAAATAAAGAGCTAACGCTTTAAACTTCGCCAGTGAATATTGACTGTTTGCTGTAGAGACTGATTCATGAATTCCTCGGGTTGGAGGAAGCTTCGTTGTCGATGGATCGCCAAACAAACTGTGCCGATGAAACGCCACACGGAGATGGGAAGCATATTCGTTGGATGATCGTGGGACAAGTGGTTGTATCTTTGCGCAGGTGTTTTTTTCGATAACCTCCAGTTGTACAAGTGACGGTCCATCAAACTACAGGAAAGGGTGCCAGATTCGTACATTACCGTGCAAAACTGGAGACCAGTATTTTATATTTCTTCTCAGAGTAGTTTCACAGTCATGCAAGCGTTGTCGCGTATATTCGGCAAATCGCGGACGAAGGGTTGAACTGGGTCTCCAGTCGAAGGAGACTGCACAGATGAGTCAACAAAAATCTTACAACGGAAACGCATCAAACTACAAATAAAGAGCTAACGCTTTAAACTTCCCCAGTGAATATTGACTGTTTGCCGTAGAGACTGATTCATGAATTCCTCGCGTTGGAGGAAGCTTCGTTGTCGATGGATCGCCAAACAAACTGTGCCGATGAAACGACACACGGAGATGGGAGACATATTCGTAGGGTGATCGTGGGACAAGTGGTTGTATCTTTGCGCAGGTGTTTTGGGATAACCTCCAGTTGTACAAGTGACGGTCCATCAAACTACAGGAAAGGGTGCCAGATTCGTACGTTACCGTGCAAATCTGGAGATCATTCTTTAATACTTCTTCTCAGAGTAGTTTCACAGACATGAAACTACTGCAGCAAATAAAGAGCTAATGCGTTAAGCTTCGCCAGTGAATGTTGACTGTTTGCTGTAGAGACTGACTCATGAATTCCTCGGGTTGGAGGAAGCATCGTTGTCTTCGCCAAACAAACTTTGCCGATGAAACGACACACGGAGAGGAAAATACGCAGATGAGAATCAGATCCGTGCCGTGATCGTGAGCTAAACGCTGAGATCTTTTGCCAGGTGTTTTTGGACACCCTCCAGTTGTACAAGTGACGATCGATCAAACTGCAGGAAAGCGTGCCAGATTAGCACATTGCCGTACAAATCTGGAGACCATTCTTCTGTATTTCTTATCAGAGTAGTTTCACAGTCATGCAAGCCTTGTCGTGTATATTCGGCAAATCGCGGACGTAGGGTTGAATTGGTTCTCCAGTCGAAGGAGACTGCACGGACGGGACAGAATAAAGGGTAAGAGGCCACCGAGCTCTCCGAAGTCGGACAAAGTTTCACGAGTCAATCGTACCGTGTCACGCTCGCCGAAGATTAGTCTGCATAAAAACCAACTGTTGCTCCTTGCAGCGAGCTCGGTTCGACGTCGAGAGAACGTGCGCGGTGGCACGGTACCGCGGATCGATTTCGACGGCGGGAGTGCACGTGCATGCGGGACGAAGTACTCGAGAGTCAGAAAGGGATGCGGCTGTGGGCTCCTGCTTGAGAATCGACGCCCCGTGAGAGAACTCGCCGGTACGACACGGGAGGTCAGCGCGATGTCAGGACAGCAGGAGTCTGCGGTATCGGTCATTGTGGCTTCCGGTCGGCGGATGTCGCAGCAGCAGCATCTCACGCGCCAAATTCCTGGATACCTGCTGGGTGGAATATCATCTTGATATCTCAGCTCCGTGACTTCCTAGGGGATGAAGCTATAAATTGCCAAGATATTTTTTTTATTATTCGTTATTCCATTTTCACCGTATACCCTTTCGGGTTTTTACGGAACCCCATTCCGATTCCCCTAGCACCCCTAGACCGAAAGTCATTCCTTGTCACGGGCACAGGGGAGACCAAGGCAAAATAGCACAGCGGGGCAAAACGGGACAGTGAGGGCAAAACTCAATTTTCGAATAATTTTTGGATGCCCCATTTTGTCCCAACGATAGATCCGGGCTTTCAAACCCGTTTTGCCCCACGTACCACCATCGCCACCATCCCAAAGTTATTGGAGAATTGCGTTTTGTCTCATTATCCCATTTTGCCCCGCTCTCCCCGATATCTCTGAAATGGTCACTGGAGCCTCCTCGATTGAGTCGTCTAAGGTGCGTCTCCTACAGCATCTTGTATCCCTTGAGCAGGACGTTGAGGAGGAGTGAGGTAGCGACCACAATTCAATTAATTATTAAGCGTATTCTTTCAGTGCTTCTCTTTTCTTTCGGCTGTATAATTATTATTACTACCCTTATATGTGTATCTAATCAAACTGTAAACTATTCTGTTCTATTCCATTCTATGCTCTCTGTACTTACTTCGCTTTACTTTATGTACCGCCTATATGTAATGCTTGGTCCTTAGGGGATTTATCCCAGGACACAATAAACTTATCTATCTATCTATTTAGCACGCCCGACCCGCACTCAGCTAAGGTATCTAACTCCCAGTGCGTCCGTAGCCGACTTAGCTGTACCGCGTTTGCCGGTGACACGGGGAAACTACGGAAAACCCGTGCCGGTAGAGACGACCATATTCTACTGATCCAACGGTATTTTTGCACTTGAGTAAAGTGCAGAAAGACCAAAGTCTCAGAAGAAAGTGCCACACGCTCAACGGTCGATCCCGCTGACCGCGAACGAATCAGCTTGACTTGGGGGACCACCGGAGCCGCGCACCAACCGCGCATTCACCGCTGTCGGTGTAAATTGACAATATAATTTTTTGTAATTTCCACAGATATATAAGGGGATGAGTTAACGCTTCGGGAGTCTTCGGGCACAAAAGTCAGCGCGCATGTTTCGCAACGAGGCGCATGATCCATCTTCGCGACGAAACTTGGATGAACGGAGCGGTTCGAAGGAAAAAGCTTTTTTTCCCCATTGAAACAGAGTCGAGATGTACTTAGCGGCGAGAAAGACGAGGAAGGCCAAGTCCCGACGGGGCGCGAACGAACAAAGGTCACTCGTAAAAGAGTCGCTCATAGATCATGGTTAGCCTTGTACTCCCCTTCTCGTCTTGTGGTTAGAAACCGGTAAGAGTCGACCTTAGCATCCTCAATTATCCTGGGGGCCGAGGGGAGAATCCTCGACGACGTCGGAGAGCGACCTTCCCTCGTACCGAAGGAAAGGCCTCGAAACCCCGCGAGACCCGGGGCGGTCAGCCACCGAAGTTTCCTTTATAATTAAATCATTAATTAGCCTGGTGGTTTCTTTGTTTAGATCCCTGGGGAACTGGCCAAGTGCCAGCCGGAGAGATACGTGATACCTCAGCTATGGATACGAACGATGGGATCGGATCCGATTCCACGAACATACGCCGTCCATCGCGTGGGTAACTTTCACTGTGCGGACATTCGATACCAATCTTGACGTACACGTGTCACTTATGAAAATTCATTTATTTGTGAGCGATTAATGCTCACAACTGAGTTTTCAACTGAGAGAAACAAAAACATATTTTGTATAAAACAGTTTTAGGTGGCAAAATTATTTAAAATAAAGCGCCCGCACACCAAAAAAAAAAAAGTTTGCTAGATAAGCTTTAGGATAAGGTATTAGATAGTAGGTAGAGTTGCGGACAAGTGCTAATGCGCTTTTGCAATTCGAAGTTGGGTTATTGAGCAGTGTGTAGAAATGTATCGATGATTATTATTTATATAAGGCTTTATATGAACATTATTTTATTTAAATTGTTTATGTATATTTCTATTGCTGTACTCAATAAACAAACAAACAAACAAAATGCGCTGGACTGGGGTCAAAGGATTTGACTGCGCCAGCCAACTTCATAGTGTTCCTAGATTCATACGATAAATTGCATAAAAAGAGTAATGATTCGGTCAAGAAATCAAATAGTTGGGCAGTATATCGGGTGAACACAGAAAAAGTCAACACGAAGACAGTACACCGTGAATGTTGGCACCCAAATCCATGACCACGAATAGGCTGTAGACCAAGTCAAATCAACACCGAGAAAGTTTGTACACACTACAAACTGAAAACCCAACAACTGAACACTCGACAACTCAACACAAGTGCAGACCACTTCAGGCCAGTGAGTCAAATGTCAATGTGTTATTGTGACAATATAAGAGGCGCTAGTTTGCAACGCAATACAAGAGTGCGTAATTGCAGCATGAACAATATTATGACATTTTAGGTTTAGATTCTCTTCAAGAGTCGTATTGTCTATGTAGTTTTGTCGTAATCTATCATGGGGATATCACTCAAAAATCGCCCCCCCCCCCATGTCATTTGCGTGCAGTTGTTGAGTGTGCAGTATGTCATTCATTTGTGTGCAGTTATTGAGCGTTCAGTTGGTAGTGTGTTCACTCTCTTCGATGTACCGTAGACTTGGTATACAGCCTATTCGTGGTCATATGTTTGCGTGCCCACATTCACAGTGTAGGGGAGACCGGGGCAAAATGGCACAGCGGGGCAAAACGGGACAGTGAGAACAAAACTCAATTCTCCAATAATTTTTGGATGCCCAATTTTGTCCTAATGATACATCCGGATTTTTAAACCCGTTTTGCCCCACGTACCACCATCGCCACCATTTCAAAGTTATTGGAGAATTGCGTTTTGTCTGATTATCCCGTTTTGCCCCGGTGTGCCATTTTGCCCCGCTCTCCCCTACAGTCTTCGTGTTGAGTTGTCTCTTCGTGTCCACTTTTTCTGTGTCCACCTGATATACGGCCGTTAGTGGCAAACGAATCAATTAGCTGGAAATATCAATTGACTGCAGAAATGCACTGCCAATAAGATAACTTCATAGTGGGACACTATGAAGTTGTCTGCCACAGCTAATTTCACAGTGTTCCTAGAGCTAGACGATACAATGCGCCAAAAAAATGATTCGGTCAGCAAATTAATCAGTTGCAAACATATCGATTAGTTGGAACAATCAATTGAATGCAATAGTTAGCTGCCAATACTATTTAAGTCTAAAGCCGACGGGGACATCATGAAGTTAGCTGCCCCAGCTAACCGCATAGTGTTCCTAGAACCAGACGATAAAATGCGCCAAAAAATCGATTCGGTCAGCAAATTAATTAGCTGCAAACAAATCGATTAGTTGGAGCAATCAATCGAATGCACAAATTGGCTGCGGCAACTGTGCCTTTGTTTTTCCCTGTATTCCTATAGTTAATATTAATAGCACAAAGTTTGCCCACGAAAGTGACGCCCAAGTTTATCCTATTTATACCAGAGTGTCGATTCTTATAAGAAAATGTACAGAGCTCCCTCTCCTCCCCCCCCCCCCCCCCCCCCTCGCCGAGTAACTTGGGTGAGTCAATAACGTGACGCGTACGAAAATGGCTCGTGAGAGTTCCGAAACAATTCCCAAAGCCCGCTGGGAAACTGACAAATACCATCAAAGTTTTTAATACCGAAGTCATTTAAAAGTTGGGTCTCCCATCCGTCGCGTGGCGG
Organism: Exephanes ischioxanthus; assembly: GCA_958510785.1. Taxonomy (NCBI): domain Eukaryota; kingdom Metazoa; phylum Arthropoda; class Insecta; order Hymenoptera; family Ichneumonidae; genus Exephanes; species Exephanes ischioxanthus. Next base: position 18,460,742 of record OY294019.1, read on the forward strand.
CTCTTCGCGGATCCTCGCGAAGTTGTCTCTTTGCCTGCCCGAGAGCTCTCGCTTCACTATATATACACATATATATGTATATATATATATATACCCTCTTACCTACCAGCCTCGCCTTCTAATCTCCGCCTGTGAAAACGCAATCTCGCAAATTCGCTTTGTATCTCGTCGGAGAAGGAAAATTTGGAGCCGCTCGAGGAGAACACCGTGCAGTACTCGCATATATAATACAAGGTAACGTCGTCCTCCTGAATTTTACACGCTCAGCTTTCAGAGCGGAATGAAACGCGCTTGAATGACAACCGAAACGTCGAAAAATCTCGTTGATTCCTGCCTGAGGCGACGGAAGAACCGTACGTCCATTTACTGAATTAACCGTGGAAATTTTCTTCCACATTCATTCCGCGACAGTGTCCTCCCGGCGAATGTCAAATATGATTTTTTTCCAATTTTTTTTTATTCCTACCTACATACATATACGCAGTCGCGACCTCCGGGAGAATAAATTATTCGATTAGTGATCGAATTAGCCGAGGCCGCTGCGCCGACTCGTCACGCAAATTGAACTCTCGAGAGTAGGTAATCGTGTATGAACGTCAGAGAGCTGGATAAACGACAGTCTGAGAGGACACGCGGCAATGGAGAGAAAATAAAAAAAAAGCGAGTACATAAAAAATTATACGAAACGCAAATGAACTTTGCCGTTGCGTCGGACTTTGGTAAAAAGTTGACGGTTCCCGCAACGAACGTGAGCGACTCTCTGCATGCTCACAAAAGCAGGTATCCACTCTCGGTCGGGCGAGTGCGCCGACTGAAAAGCTATTTGCAAGCCGTTTATATCCGCGTCTTTCGCGTGCATGAATACTAATGCACAATTACCCCGACGACGACGCCGAAGCGAGCTTTTGATGATCTCTTTAGCTTATCTTCACTCTGGACGATCACGAAAAAGGCAAACAGTTTGTCCCAGACGGCATTTTGCCAATATCAAGGATCTTTGGCGCTAGCCCATTTGTCTATCACATTTTGGAAAGATATATCGCCGCTTAAACGAACCTGAGCGTTGACACCATTTTCGGCCAAATTAAAAATCCAAAAATGCGAATTCATTTTTATAGTGGGGTTTTATGAAATGCAGACATAGTTATGGCATTTTTACATTACATACACTGAGAGAAGGATCTGGTAAAAACTACCGATCATCTAAGAAAAATTACCATAGCACATAGTAGTAGGAAACTAGTGCGCCATCTAGGGCAGAAGATTTCTCAGATTTCCCAATAATTTTTACCATAATATCTACGAATAATTCTTAGAAATCCGGTACTTCGTATCACAGGTGGCGGCCCTAGTTCCCGACTACTGTGAGGGTTAAACATGGACCAGGTACCAGGAAGTGGAAAGTGGAGAGGTAGCACACCTAGGAAGAAGTCAGGGCAATTCTGCTTGTGATGTCAGAATAACAAAGTAAGGGAATAGAGTATTTAGGGGTTAAAGTTAACTCACTCACTGTTAGAGAAACGTATTTCCCTAAACGTTGGGGTCCCTATAGAGGCTGCTGACGGGGAAGGGGTTAAGCAAAAAGAAAAACTAAAGTGATAAGTGACAGCGCATATATTGAAAAGTGTACAACGAAAAGAAAGAAAGTATCAGCATTATGTAACAAATTCGTACAAGATATGTAAGTAATGTATGCATACACTGTAAAAAAAAGTTATATAAAATAAATAAAATAATATTATAATAATATTATAATATTATGATATTATAATAATAATATTATAGTATTATGATATTATTATAATAATATTATAATAATATTATTTTATAATAATAAAATAATATTTAGTTTATTAAAAACGTTGGGAATACTTTATTTTTAATAATTGAGTTTAACTTCACTGGAAAATTATATTAATTTATCATCACAATTGTACATTAAATTCAATGTACAAGTTTTTGCATAAAAACTTTCAGTCCGGTACATTAAATTTACAATATTTTTTTACAGTGTAGATTCAGGGGTATTAAGTTAGGTACGGTTGTACCGGAAACGAATGTGTTGGAATGGGACTGAGAACGTGCGAGAAGTCAAGAGGAGATTGTAGAAAGCGAAAAACGCCTGTACATTGAATAAAATCTACAGTTATTACATTATTCAGTTCGGGTTAGGAGGGCGGACGTAATCGAGAGGGTCGAGTTCTTGCGACCAGGCGTTCTTGCGAGAAGGTTCTCGATCGCAGAAGTCGAAGAGGTCATTGGGTCTGGACGTATCGCACCCTCGTCGATACGCACCGTGGATTCTTCCGGTCCCTTCGTCCCCGCGTTTCTCTGTTGGCGAAACAAACTTTTCCACCGAACGCGGAGCTCAATCGTTTTACGAGTTTTCATCTCTCCGAAGCTGGCCGTCTCAAAATAGGCCCTTCCGTTCCCCTCCCTCGCGCGTCACTGAACTCCGCGTTCCACTGATCGAGAGTTGGAATTATTTTTCCACCGCGAGATTTATCGTTTCCACGGTGGGAACAACAGCTGAGTCACCAAAACGATTGCGCGATATCTCGAACTGGTGCCGGAGTCGCGTTCGGATTGCTGGACAGTGCATTTTACGATTTTAGCCCTCCCGCGACCTCGATCGTTGTACAACGCTTGTTCGGGAGAAAAGTTTATATCGCTTGCGAGCATCGGAGGCGTCACACTCCGGGAAAAATCGGACACGGGGCAGACATGAAATTTCTCTGAGTCGAGGAAAATCGGTTTGCTCTATTAAAATTTCAATCAGACCCAACGGAATTTATTAGATAGATATTTTTTTATTGGTCACTCCAATAAATACCCGAAGTACCATGCAATACAAGAAGCACTTGCGTTAAGTAGATATTTCCTTATAAATAAGATATAGGTAGTAGGGAAAAGCGGGTCAAAATGGGTCATCCAAAAATTATTGGAAATTTTGGTTTTGCCCTCTTGTCCCGTTTTGCCCTACTTTCCCTTACAGAGAGTCATAGATTAGAAAGAAAAACAGATCGTAGAAAGAAAAGAGAGGGGAAACGCGCCACAGTGTAGAGTTGACGAAAGCATAATTATTACCAGAGTAGTTAGGGAAGTGCGCAGCAAAATGGGACGGTGGGGCAAAACGGGGCAGAAAATCCGTATGTATTGATGAAGCAAAATAGGACAACCAACAATTATTGAAAAATTGCGTTTTGCCCCACTGTCCCATTTTGCCTCCCTTTCCCCCTACAATTTCGTTGACTCGAGGAAATCACATGTTGGGCATGCGATTATTACCTAGTTAGCATAATGATTACTAGAGTAGTTACAGAAGAGCGGGTCAAAATGGGACAGTGGAGCAAAACGACGGAGGAAATCCGGATGTATCGATGGGGCAAAATAGCGCAGCCAAAAATGACTGGAAAATTGCGCTTGCCCCATCGCCTCATTTCGCCTCCCGCTTCCCCAAAATTCAGTTGGCTCCAAGAAATCGCATTTTGGCAATCCGTCTCTGATTTTTCTCCCAGTCTTCACCATCGTGTCAAAGATTATTTACAAAAAAAAAAGCGGTCCTCTTTCGACAAGAATAGTTTCCCAAGGCACAGCGTGGGATTGGGTCCCATAAAAACTACGGGTCATCAAACGAGCAGCGATTCTCGTGATATTCCGTCACTTATTCCAAAAGACTTGATTAAATATCCTCCCTGATAACTCCCCGAAGTCGTGATGACTTTGAAAATTGTTTGCATGACAAAACGAGGTAGGAGAAATTGCGCTGAGAAATGGCCGCCGCTCATCCCCCCCGGTCCATCTCACGCGCACAGACACCGAGAGCCCTCCTGAGAAACTTATCCCTGTGTGCCGCTAGTCCGGCGAAGGACGATTGCTTTCGACGAGTTTTCGTACTTGCTCTCCGAGACGGTAGTCTCGGAATCTCGTCTTCGAGATGACATACCAGTGGCTGCTGGCGCGCCGTTTCTGGCTCTACGCGCGGATGGACGCGTTTACGCGAGAGGACGGTTTAGGGCTTTCACGGTAGTATATACATAATGGCCCCATACCTAACCCGAGCACTGTAACGAAAAGGAAACTTTCTTACGACGAGTCGGTGGCCTCTCATTCGTTAGAGGCTCCTTCCATCATGATTGCTACTACTTCATTGCCCTCGTAGACACAAGTTTCTTCTTCGACATCCCCGCCATGTAGATATATATATATAGATCCATATATATACACATATATATATGTCTCTCCTCCATCGCCCTTTCTACGAATACATTCGAAAGGAAAGCTCCAGCGAAAACCTCCCACCCCCTCGCAGAGCTTCCCCACCGTTGTTTAAGAACCAGGCTTAAATACTTCGGTCAATGGCCTATTGACACAGCATATGGAATTATGTACAAAAAAAGGATTCCAAAGAAAAAAGCTCTAGCATTGTATGGGAGGTGAATAAATGTCTTTTACTACACGGAAAAAAATACGCTTGCTGGCTGCTCAGGTAAAAAATGTTTGTTTCAATTCTACTTGCAATTCTTACAATGCCATATGATATTGAAACAACGACGGCAAGACCGTCAAGGTGACACGTTATCGTTTCAATCCGCTATGTAATTGTGCGAATTGAAACAACATTTTATTTCGTTGGCAGCCCGCAAGCAAATTTTACTTGAATCGGTGATATATTTTTTTCAGTGTACTTCCACTACTAAAAGAAAACACCAGGAAAAGAACGCACTTGAATGTGGATTTGAATAAAATGCAATATGGCTGATTCGTATATCGCATTGCACGATCATGGACAGACCGCCTAATATTTTCAAGTGTTGTATGTGCTAATTTGAAGCTGCATCGGATAATCAGCTATTGGAACACGTTGTTCGACATCACCGATTTGATGTCATGATTGCTACTACTTCATTGCCCTCGTGGACACAAGTTTCTTCTTCGACATCTCCGCCATGTACATATATATCCATATACATATATACATATATATACGTATATATTTGTCTCTCCTCCATCGCCCTTTCTACGGATATATTCGGAACGAAAGCTCCAGCGAAAACCTCCCATCCCCTCGCAGAGCTTCCCCGCCGTCGTTCCATCAGCCGATATACCTACAGTATATACATCGTCCCTATCAGTGGGACCGCTTCCGTCCATGTACGTATTCGCGTCGAAGCTATTTCTGGAGGCGGCAGCGACGCTTCAATTCCAACTAATCCAGCGTCAGCCCGGTTTCTGCCGGAGTTTAGTTTGACAGGTAGTCATACAGTGGAGCAACGAAGGGGGGGCGGGTGGGGTTGAAAGTCTGGTGGGCGCCGACGACACAAAGCGTCCACCGGCAAACATCCCCGTGGCCAACTACCGGGCGGTATGTGCGCACCGAAGAGTACTTCTCCGATCCGGCCCAACTACCACGGTCGCGTCCTACGACACAACCACGGGTCGCTCCCGCTCACGCTCACGCTTCAAGAATTTGAATAATCTCCATTCGAAATTACCTCACGTGGAACGCGAAATCGCGATGATTATGGAACTTGAGAAATTCGGCCGGGTCACCGCTAGAGAGCGCGGCGGGTGACTCCTCTCTGGATTTACATTCTCCCGTGAGGCGCCGCAACCGCTGCACCAATTTCGCTTTTTCTCGAGCATTTGGGTGGTACGCGCTCAAACGCGGATGGATCCGACTACGACGCGACTGAACCTTCACGCTCGCTAACTTTCGTCCGTTAATGCACGGGTCGCAATGAACGATCGCCGAGCGTACGACGGATAAGCTCCAACTGCGTTCCGCGACCGCATTGCTCTTCGGTTTCCTTGGTAAATTGGTAACCGGAGGATTATCATCGCGGGTTACAGATGAGCTCGTGGGAACGATAGTCGGAGATACCGCAGACGGACGCCGGATCGCACGCACACACGAGCGAACGAACCCAGCGCCGCGTAACTCTCCACCGACAGATTGATGGGTTGGGTCATCAATTCTACGGCTCGCGAAGTTATTGCCGGGCTTGTTTGCGTTTATTCGAATATATATCCCGGTATAAACGCGCCCGAGTTGCGGAGAACTTTTACCCCGGTTACGAACCGGCCCGCCTTTATCCCACCTCGGAATGGAGGAATGTTTTCCGGCCACGGTCTCGAGCGCTGTTGGCCGAAGGGATATGTCGGCCAGTGGCTCGCGCCGGACCACTCGATCAATCACTTTTCTCCGATGCGGATCGGTTTCTTCACCGGGCTCTCCCCTTCGGTGCTTTTTTTCCACCGCAGTCGCCGCGCGATCTTTCATCCCCTCGCTTCTGATCTCTTCTGCTTCTTCGTACCGTCGAGATATATCTAAATAAAATCCGAACTGTCGACGGGGCGTTACAAAAGTTTCCCCTCACGGTATCCTGGACGATTGGCGTTTATTGCGAACGGGCTTGCGTGGGTAAGTGGATTAACGTGTGCGCGATGTAAGCCGGAAACTTTGCTGTATGGAGGTCGGTCTGAATCATGTGCGACACACGTAGATGTGCGCATCCTTCACCGTACGAGGTGTTTCTGAGCCTCGATTAGGCTGCGGACTATCTCCTTACCATCCTCCATGGCTCGTTCACGATACGCATACAATGGGTAACACCGTGCATATCTGCTCGGGCGATACACACGGGAGGGTCACGGCTGTGTCGAGTACGCGGGGTCTCGCTTTGGGTCCCATGTACGTTTGCCGTAGCAAAGTTGTAACTAACTTGGCGCAGCAGCGCACGGCGGTAGCATGATACCGAAATTGATAACGCCAAAGTTGTTAATGTATTCTCGGATCACTGCACCATATTCGCTGGGAAGCGCACCTGGAAGCGGAGCCGATGCAGCCTCGCGCTCGCCAACGGTTGCTGCACAACACCCCGAACGATTTCCACTCACCTAAAGTACTTGTTACAGCGCTCCTGCGTTCGGTAGTAATTAAATTTGTTTTTTAAGTTGGCGATAGAGAGAGGAAGTGAGTGGCTCATCGAGCTAATCAGTATTGCAATGGCTAAATAAAGATGTCGTTAACGATATAATTAAGTTGTGATAAAATTAGATAGATACACAGTAAAAAATAATTTTGTAAAAACGGATTACGAAATTTCGTGAAAATAATTTGGGTGAATAAGAGACAAACGAGATTGTCACTTATTTGAATATACGAACTTGTATTTTTATTTCCCGTGTCATTGACAATTTTGGTTTGTACTTGTGTTTGTAAAACTTAAAAATTAACAAATAAAATATTGTGGACGTTTGCGGACAATCGGTTGTAAAAAATACAAATTTTTTTAGTCTATGTACACTGCAAAAAAAATTTTCGAAGATTAATGAACAGTATTGGACGTTTTTTTTTTTTACATAAACTGTTCCTGAAATTTCAAACACATGTTCGTTGCAATTTTATAGTAAAATCTTTTTGAAGTGCAAATTTTTGTAAATTTCACGCAAAAGATTTGTCATTTTAATATCTGGTATTTCAATTCTACGACAAAAAGTACATTAATGTTGAATTAATGTAAATAGTATTTTTACAGTGCAAATAGATAATCGGATTCGATTATTTTGGGTTCTCGGACCGAGGCACACTAAGAACACCGTCCCACACGACACAAAATCAGCACGAGCATAGCCGACAGCGCGAAACTCTATAAATAAAAATGTGAGAGAAATATGGGCAGAAAAGTAACAATCAGTAACTCAATATGAAAAGAAAGGGTAACAAGATAAAAAAAATAGAATAAGTAACTGCTAAAAATAAAAATAAAACAATTAGTGACTTATCGAAAAATTGTTGTCGAGTGATAGGTGCAAGGTCGAGCATTAGGTTTGCGGCACAGAGGACTGCGCGCACCAGTGAGACTGAATGGACCCTCATTGTCTTCGGGTCGGTTATTCCGGTAATTATTGTAGCCATTATCGGATCTCCGGGGTGTCGATCGATGAAAGCCTGGAGGATCGTGAGATCCTCCAGGTCCTTCCGGACTGGCGACGTCTTGCGCCATTCTCCTGGTTGTACCGATCTGGCCTCATTTCTATGTGTGCCCATACCGATACACGTTGGAGCTCCGCGAAGTCGCCGTTGCCTTCTATTCTCTGATGTCGGAGTATTGGAATCGCATCGAGCGACACCCGGAGATAGACAGAGGACCTAACGAGAATCCAATAATCCCCAATTCTACGCTTCGATGGGCGGCAAATAGAAGTTCATTCGAAAGGGTCGCGATGGATGCGACCGATAGAGTCTCAGCTCGGCAGTGAATAACGCAGGAATCCGGCAGCTCCCGCTATCTTGCAGCCACTGTGTTTCAGACACTGCAGCGCCGAAGATTGTTCTTTCATGACATCCGACACATAAACATCTCAACGCTGATCTAAACTCGCTCTTACAAGGAACGAAGCGCGAATCGCTGGATCCACTCTAAGAACCAGCGTGTTGTCAAGCGTGTTAAAACAACACACAACACACACATTACATGTGCTGTGCCATCCAAATGCATTAACAAAATACGTGTTGGTTGGCTTGCGTGTTCAATCAACACACTTGCACTGCGACTTTTCTGTATTCTCTGTACAATACACTTTTTAGTGTTTTTCTACAGAACACGCTTATTGGAATACACGTTATGTGTATTGTTTCAAAGCGTTTCGAGCCGAATAACTCACTTGGTATGCAGGTACATGCTAGGTATACTCAGGGATGCTAGGTGCACACTTAATAAAAGAAAACAACCAGGCTGAAGGACTTCGGTCAATGGCCTATTGACACACCATATGGCATTATGTGTAAAAAAAAGGATTCCAAAGAAAAAAGATCTAGCATTGTATGGGAGGTCAATAAATGTCCTTTACTACACAGAAAAAAAATCGCTTGTTAGCTGCTAACGATAAAAATGTTTGTTTCAATTCTTACAATTCTTACTTTTTTACCGTCAAGGTGACACGTTATCATTTCAATCCGGTATGAAATTGTGTCAATTGAAAGTAAAATTGGAACAACATTTTTTTTTTTTTTTGGCAGCCCACAAGCAAATTTTAATTGAATCGTTAATATTTTTTTTCAGTGTACTACTAAAAGAAAACACTAGGAAAAGAACGCACTTGAATGTGGATTTGAATAAAATGCAATATGGCTGATTCGTATATCGCATTGCACGATCATGGACAGACCGCCCAATATTTTCATGTGTGTGTGTGGTAATTTGAAGCTGCATCGGATAATCAGCTATTGGAGCACGTTGTTCAACATCACCGATTTGATGCGTTGTTGGAAGTGCAATGCCCTGAATATCCATATTGTGGAGCAACGTTTACGAATTGGGAGCCTTTCGGGCAGCACGTCTTTCGAAAGCATCCTCTCGTCGAACTTAACGAAGAAACTGCAGATATTCCTGATGTGGAGACATATGACGCGATCGAGATGGAAGGTAAATCATTGTAATTAATTTATAAGAGATTGTAATGAGCGATTACGAATTTGAAGAATAAAGACTGTTTCATTCAATCCACATTCTTTTAATATATTTTTTGTAATGTGTCTCGTCGAACTTAAGGATGAAACTGCAGATATTTCTAGTGTGGAGAGATATGATGAGATTGAGGTGGAAGATAAATCATTGTAATTAACTTATAAGAGGCTGTAATGAGCGATTATGCATTTGAAGGATAAAAGACTAATTTAATCTACATTCTTTCAATATTTTTTTGCAATGTATATACATTTTATATGTTGGGTGGCGGAAGGGGGGGGGAGGTGACCACACGTAGAACCGTGTAAAAAGTAAGTACAGGGGTGAATGCGTTTAAAGCGTCTCGAAAGAATGCACGTAAAGCGTGTAAAATGTACGCGTTTTACGACACGCGTTGAGAATCAACACACCATGAAGCACACCATGCGATAAATGAAGCATTAAAGAACGATTTACATGCGTAAAGCGTGTTGAAACAACGCGTTTCTTTTCAGAGTGTAGAGCAGAGCTGATGCACGTTTTATTTCCAACCGCCATTGATCAGCAGGACAAAAAGGTGAACTAAATTAGCGACGGTGAACGGAAGTGGGAATGCGGTACAAGTGGAAACCGATAACCGCAATAAATAACGCCGTTTCGCCCGAGCATTAACAACAGAAGTGCAGCCGACCGCCTTCCTGGCTACCAAATTACACAATTTGCGGATGTAACGATAACGTAGAGCTCACCGGGTAAAAAGTTTTTTTTTCAGAGCGCCCCCGCCGACTCGGTGCGCTCTGGAAGCCGAGACCGTCGGGGCACCCTCCTTCTAGCCGTACGCGAACAAATAGCTTGGCCGCCAAGTCGCATTTTTCTTTACCACTGCGGCGTAATTACTTATTGGTCCCCGGCTGCATGCTGGCTCGGTTTGTTACGTGCCCGCTGTGTGTGTTCTCTGGTTCTGGCACCGGAAGTTCCGTAGCGTCGAGGACGCCTGGAACGGGTCTCGAGAGCCTCCTCCCATCCGCGTATACTATATTTCGACGACGATTTATACGATATCATGGAAATAGTCGGGAGGAAGGTGGGAGGGAGCGTTACAGGGTAAAAGAAAAGAAAAAAAAACGGGCGAAAGCTACGGCGAGGCTGAGGAAAGGACGGTGAGAGAGAGTGCAAAGGTCTCGCAGCCAGGTCAACGGTGCTGCTTCTGTAATCTTCGGATATATTAATTTCTGAGGACGAGCGAAGGGCACAATTTGATTTAATTTGTCGCTGCTCGTGCCGCTGGTGTCTGCGGATCGACATGGGCTTCCCTCATCTTTCGTCCCGAGTCTCCACGCGTTTCTCTTCATCTTTTTTTTTTGGTCCTCTTTATATCTCGGCTCTACCCTGTATTTCTCGAGTGTCGTCTGTCTCGTGCCTCCAGTCCAGTGGGACAAGACTCGACTTTTCACTCGAATCCACCCGATCGTCTACTTCCGACGTTTCTCGTCGTCTTCCTCCTCCTCGTCTCTTCCACTTCCGCTTCATCCTCTTCCTCGGCTCGCCAGTGTCTCGAGTAGTGTCTCACGGATCGCGGTGATCGTTTCTACCCTTCGCGTTCTTCGCTCCTTCCATCCGTCGAATCGCTTCACCCTCTCGGCTGCCACCCAGCTATTTCTGATAGCGCCAAGACGCAGGCTCTCGAGGCCACTTGGCGATCCGACGGATCCACTACAGGGAATATACTCTATCGCGTTTCACTCGTATACAGCGAGCGAAGCGGCAGGGGGCACTCCCGACGATTCGGCTCGACGTCCTCGATGATCCCCTGGCGAGGAAGGAAACGCGCGCCGGATATATGCGACCCGGAGCCGCTCGCATGGATGGCGATGGATGGAAGTTCTGGTTTCCCAGGACCTCGCACGCTCCGGCGTCGGGGCTCCTCAGGATCAGCGCGAGACTCTTCCAGTCGAACCGAACGATATCGGCTCGGTTATGGAAGCCTCTCACGCTGAATTTTACCGTTTCACCTATGTCGTCTATGCTTCTCACATATGCGTCTTGCGCGTGTCATATGCATATATCTGTCCCCGGAGAACGGTGATACGTCGAACGATCCTCGTAACGCGTCTGGATATAAGAGTGTTACGTTCAGACCTGCGAATAGTGAGTTCGGTCGGTGAGAACCATAGACATAGAATAGGGGAGAGCGGGGCAAAATGGCACACCGGGGCAAAACGGGATAATGAGACAAAACGCAATTCTCCAATAACATTGAAATGGTGGCGATGGTGTTACGTGGGGCAAAACGGGTTTAAAAATCCGGATGTATCGTTAGGACAAAATTGGGCATCCAAAAATTATTGGAGAATTGAGTTTTGCTCTCACAGTCCCGTTTTGCCCAGCTGTGCCATTGTGCCCCGGTCTCCCCTAGTGTCTCTTTTGAGTCACGGCGTTGGCCCGTACGGAGACCTCGCCGTACTGCCGTGGATTTAATAAAGGAAAATATGTGTAGAGGTATTGAGGATCCAGGAGTATATCAGAAGGCTAGAGTGCATGCAAACAAATGTTCGAAATAATTCGTTGATTGGAAATACTCAGAGTAGGTATATTGAAAAGTTTTTGTTGAAAATACAGTACGTTTGACAAGAAAAGAGCCAACTTGCTCGACTATTATTTTAATCGAAGTGGTCTGCCTCGCAGGGCTAGATTTTTTTTGAAAATTGCGTTTTTCGTTAATAAAAAAACGTGATTTTCAAAAATTAGATAAAATTCTGAAAGATTAACAAATTGTTTTTATATGAACAAAAAGTTATGTTGCCGGGGAATTTGTTGAACCATTTTTTTTATGCATTTGTTAACAATATTTTGGAGTTATCATTATGTAAAATCAATCTTTTCAGCACCTTCCATATGCTTGATTTTTTTCGAATTTTTATCCCATCGAGAAGTGTTCGCAATTCTCTCTCAATTCTCTCTGAACTCATGTGGGCTCAGGCTGTCCGCTAGGACTACCTTAACGGCGCACGCAGCAGTAACGATGCGTGGAAATGAATTAGGATAGGCCTGGGAGCTTAGTGGGGCGGCCATAAATGATAAATAGGTGCGCGCGCCTAGGAAAAGAAAACGTTCGTTTCAGGGGAAAGAGTTTGGTGAGTGAGGCGGGTGCTCTGGTGCATGGCTACGTTATCAGCGTTGTCAGTGTTGCCAATTTTTTTGAAGGATTAAGGAAAATTTCGTCGAACGTAACAAGAGCATGCTAGCACACGGGGCTTCAAGAATGTCCGGAAAAATTGAAACGGATGACAAAAAGGGAGTTCCTAAGTCCACGATAACGTCATTGTTTGTTCGGGCTCCGCCATTTGGTTAATTTAATCCGGAGCCGGGTTCCCTGCGGTGCGCGGTCCCCCGACTCGGCCCTCCGGGACAACGAGCATCAATCCGCTTTCTCAAGATGTTCCGCAACGAAATTGGCCCCGACACTCGACTCCCGAGACACCCTCATTTGTTCGTCCCGACGTTTGGCGAATCTTTGACCCGGACTCGCGCGTCGTGCGGAAATCGAGCCTGACGGCTTGTCGCGGTCACGCTTTCACCCTCTTCGCCTCGGCACTCGGTTATCCCGTGAAGCTAAGGTGGGTACGCTCGACGGTGCGTCTCGCCACACGACGGTGGTTCATGCACGCGTCGCTGGCCAAATTTTATCTCAGGTCGGAAAGCCTCCTTGAGTAATCGAATTATCTCGCGACGAGCTTTTATAGATCGGCCCGATGCTTTATATATATTTTCCGAGGTGACACCTTCAACGAGACACCGAAGGTCGGGAATCTACTTATCCGCATTGAGACTCCCCTCTGTCTCTCTCCATCCCTCCCCTGGGCGAAAGCGGAGCGAACCAACGGAGAAAGGGAGAACAAGTAATGCCATCAGAAATACTTTTCCCGAAGGGTAAGATCAGAACGTTTGAGGAGCTGAGCTGTTCTGGAGGGAAGGAGAGACGGGGAAGGAGTCGCCCGAGCCCCTTCGTCTAAGTGCACGCCGGCTAAGGTTACCACTATAGCTTGTAATATAACCCCCTCGACCGGCGTCTTTAGGGGGTTCTCCGCCGTTGCTTTAGCTGCCACGGGCGCTCGGTTGCTCCCGTTGACTCCCTGCACACCCAGCGCCGAGAGGGAAAAGGGATCCGGACGGGGATCTCTCACGTAATGGTATTTTCCAGTGGAGAAATGCCGCTCCACCGGCGCAATGCCTTTGCCACGAGGGGGGTGAGGAACCGGCCTCCTGGTGTTTGTCCCTCGGTTAAAAGTTTTTCGGCCGTGCCGCCCAAGCGAGAGAATCCACACGCGATTATAAGGAAACGCGACTTCCGGGTTCGCGAGAGTTACACGATACCACCCGATTCGTTCCTCAGATGTTTTCGGCAACTTCGATGATGTTTTCTCCTCGCGTTCTCCCGTCAAGGGAGAGGAGAAAAGATCGTCCGACGATCTGTTCTCGTTTTTATTATTAGGTATTGTGTCGTTACACCGATCCCCTAAGGGTCACGGGCTCCTTCACTTTTCTCTCTGCTTCTTCCTTATCCGTTGTCGCCGGTTGCGATTCTGAAGAATCGCTCTGAGTCCGGAGCTTCGTCGCGTCTCGTCAGGTGTCAGTAGTCTCGGACATACGGGTATGTTTCCTCATTGCAACGCACCACGAAACGGACGCAGTTGGAGCAATATTCGCGACATGTGCAGCGCATGTCGCAAATATTGCTCTAATTGCGTCCGGTTCGTGGCGCGTGGCTATAAGGGATTATTATTGTTACTAGCGATCAGGCGCTCCACGCCCGACGATAGATTCGCTTATTTATGTTATTTATTGTTGACAATAGATTATGACAAATGCTGCTGTGAAGCAATCCAATGAAATTGCATTCGCTTGGTTATTTAAATATTTTCAAATATCATAACGTGACAGCTCGGTTAGAAAACAGCTTCGTCTATTGAATCGCGATCGCCGGATAACATATTCTTAAAGAAACGAATATTATTTCCGATTCGAATATCAAATTCCATGCGTGTGTGCTATGTGGGATTTAGGATTTCCAAATTCCACTCCCGTACGCTATGAATGCCGAAATTTCGGAAATATAGCATATGGAAGTCATTTAGGATTTTCAAATTCCACTCCCATACGCTATTATTGCCGAAATCTCGAGAATATAGCATATGGAAGTGATTTAGGATTTTCGGATTTTACTCCCGTGCTATATGGGATTTGGGTTTTTCGAAATTCGCTTCTATATGCTATGAAAACCGAAATCCCGAGAATATAGCGTATGGGAGTGATTTCGGATTTTCGAAATCCACTTCTAGCGTATAGACGGTATGAAAGCCGAAATTTCGAGAATATAACGTATGGGAATGATGGTCGACGAAAAAGGTGTTTTGGAAAATAAATGTTTAGTATTTTTTTCGTCAATGAAATCCGTTGGGAAATATGCTACTTGAAAGCAATGGCGGAGGTTTTAACTCGAGATCTCGAAATAAAAAAAAAAAAAGTGCCGTTTCGCAAAATTTAACATGGGATTTCCTATGCTGTAAATGGTCAAATTTTAAAATTTCTGCGAAGGCACCGGTTTTACGTTTTTTGTGTGGGAATGGGTCACCTGAAGCGAATGGTGGTGGCAGAAATTCGATATCTCGAAAAAAAATGTTGCCGTCGCTGGACCTACAATTATAGTGGGTTCCGAGCCACTTTTTCGCAGAAAGAACACCACAGAAATTTCTTGGTGCTTGCCGGGAATCGAACCCGGGTCTACCGAGTGTGAGTCGCGCTCCAATCGACTCGGCCACGCTCACCCTTTACTCGTATTTATTACCGAACTCTTCTGACCCGCCGGCCGCCGGGCTGATTTTGCCGATTTTTACTGCCTCGAATTTCACCAGATTTCGTCCTTGCGCCAGTTCGCTTCCGTTGTATCGGCGTTCCGATATCGAAAGCGTTAACGCGGTTTTTACCCTCAAAAAAGGCGAAATGGTAGCTTCAGTGACATTATTATAGCACGATGTACGACCGGTGTCGCTCGATGGATAGACTGAATAAAAATTCTGACTGTCCACCGTGTCATTGTTGTCGTTCTTGTAACATCTCGCATTTACGTTGCTATCGCTCTCGTCGCTCGGCTATGTGTAATTGCTGAAGTTTCGACGATATATCAGGGGGAGAGAGGAGGGGAAGGGATCCATGCTCGACTGTCGTTATATCTCCAGATTTGTTACGTCCGCGTTTCGCTGTGCACCGACGTTGAAATATGTACCAACCACAGGCAGTGGTCACACGGTTGTATCGTTATTTTTTGTTTGTTTTTAGAAATCCTCCTATGTCCACATTTCGCAATTTAATGGGGTCAATTAATTTTCGGTTGAGTCGCTTCGTACAAGCGCTATTTATATTATTAAGGGAAGCGTCGATTATTTCGTTCCTAATATTTGCAGAATCGTTATTAGCGGTTAATATGAACGGGAAAGCTCGTATCGTAAATTAAGTCGATCCGTTGGAAATTTGCTGCTTTTACAAGCAGCGGTAATTCAACCGCCCCAAGTGTAATTAATTACCTTATCGTTCGTATGGAGAATTGTCCGGCTAATTGGAAGGTTTTCCATCGAACTCGCGGATCAAAAAAAAAATGAAAAATAAAATCGTTCGCTCGTTATTTGATAACGCAAATCTGTTGATAGAAACGAGCGATACGTTATTCCCCCCCCTAAGAAAGTTTGAAAACAGTCAGTTTCAGCAACTAGTTCCGATATCTTTCGGCGGAGCCGCACAGACCGCGGAGCACAGCGAGCACCGTGGGATTGTGTGCTCGAGCCAACTATATATATCGGCGGGATGGAGGAAAAGGAGTCTGTCCCGTACCTCCACGCCCAATGACTCGCCTCTGCGCCCAGCCGAGTCAATGGCCATTGTACTTTAAACAAAGAGCCGCCGAGCGAATTGTAATGGGATTCAGTGAAAGAAGATCCCTCGGAGATAAAGGAGGTCGTCCTGTGTTACCCTTGGGTGCCATGTTCTCCTCCTCGGTATTCCCACCACTCCCGAGCCCTCCCTACTTGCTCTTCTGATTTCTCAATTATTGAAATATCTCTGGAAGTACGGGTGGGCGGTTCACTCCTCTCAGTTGAGTGACCCATTGCTCCGAGTAAATCGGCGTCTCGCCGAGCACAATGATATTTCATTTGAAAACCTTTTTAATTCAGTTGAAAGCGAAGCGCGGAAGCTGCCGGAACTCGCGCAGAGTTCTCCTGAGGAGAGGCCGAGGAGGAGGTCGAGCAGTTATGGACGATCCTCCTCTGATCGATCACCCCGTGCTAATTGACCGGTGAAAGGCACTGAATATAGAAAAATATGCCGGGAGGCCAATAACTTATTTTAATGTGCAACTTCAACGTACAGCACCGAGTGCGGTGAAACGGAACTGCGGGGGGGAAAGGGCTAATTTTTTTTTTTTTTTTACCAATTTTTCTTTTTAGGGAAAAGTCTAATCTCGCATAGACTGAAAAAAATATATAAATGATTCAAATAAAATTTTCCTGCGAGCTGCCAATGAAAAAAAAATTTGTTTCAGTTCTACTTTCAATTCGTACCATTTCATACCGGATTGAAACGATCACATGTCACCTTGACAGTCTTTCCGTCGTTGTTTCAATATCATATGGAATTGTAATAATTGAAAGTAGAATTGAAAACAACATTTTTTTTCTTCGGCAGCCCGCAAGCTAATTTTTTTTTTTCAGAGTAGATAGGATCGATATGTTTATTTTATCGATATGTTTATTTTGCAAAAGAGAGTGTCTGTACAAAATAAGAGTGTCTTGTGAGCTTTGTCATTGATAGGCGCAGACATTTGTAAATCTTACATGTATATGGTATTACGAGTTGTAATTATTTTATTCACATAAGATTAATTTAGATATATTAGGTTGGGAATTTATTAATTCATTGAGAATGACCTAACCTTAAGGGCGCTGATCACGTATAAATATATATCGTTTAATTGGATGACATTTTGTATTCTTATCAGGGTTTGCAGGTTTTCGTTATTGTCCATCGCTACTGGCCGTAAGTATTTATTTATACACACTGCAGTATTTTTTTATATACACTGTAAAAATAAATTGTAAATTTAGTGTACTGGAACTTAAAATTTGCTAACATTACTCATATTACTTGAACATTAATGTACTTTGCTTGTAAAATAAAAATACCAGATACTAAAATTACAAATCTTTTGCTTGAAATTTACAAAAATGTTCATGAAAAATACAAATTTTACTGTAAAATTGCAACGCACATGTGTTTGAAATTTCAGAAACGGTTTATGTCAAAAAAGCTTCCAGTACTGTTAATTAATTTTCAAACTAATTTGTTTACAGTGTAGTGTTCCCTGAGGGGAGAATATGTCAGACATTTCAACAAAACATGTGCTGGATTTGCTTTTACGTATGGTTTTGGTGTTACATACCTATGCTGCATATTTTGGTCGTATCTATTACTTATTACTTAGTCTTAATTCTGCTATAATTCTTACTTTCGCTATAGGTTTTCGCCAAGTTAAGTAGGGGAGAGCGGGGCGAAATGGAACAACGAGGTAAATCGGGACAATGAGACAAAACGCAATTGTCCAATAACTTTTGGATGGTGGCGATGGTTGGACGTGGGGCAATACGGGTTTGAAAATCCGGATCTGTCGTTTCGACAAAATGGGGCATCCAAAAATGATTAGAAAATTGAGTTTTGCCCTCACTGTCCCGTTTCGCCCCACCGTGCCATTTTGCCCCGTTCTCCCCTATTCCTCGCAGGCATACAAACTACTTATATTCCGGTACAGTATATTTCTCAGTTAAGTTTTTCTTTTCTTTCCCTGCAAGTTGAGAGGACCGGTTACGGTCGATATCGGGTTGTTCAACAAAGTCGATTTCGCATAGTTTCCTGAAACATTGTTCGCGATTCTACTCTCATCTATTTTTAGAACTTTAATCCACCACGATATAGTTCTGTCGAGAATATCTCTGCTAGTTTGTGCCACTCCGCACTCTTGCCAAATGTATAGTGGTTGGGGTGTTTCGTGGTGAATGGTATAAAGTTTTGAAAAAGTTTGTCTAATCTCGAATATAGGACACGATTCCGTTTTGCTCCGACTCTTTTCGGCTTGTATCGCGTAAGATTCACTCGATCATTGGCCACTTCGAGTCGCTTCGAGCGGAAGAACCCACGCAGTTCTCCCGAGCAGACGCGGTAACTGCAGCGGCAACGCGGAGGTAGAAAATCCGAACTTTTCCAATTGATTCGACTTAACTGCCAGTGGAAACTGCAGCGCCCGAAATCAGAGAGCGTACTGCCCGCCCACGGAGCGAAATATAGCCCGAAGTTGCTTAGCTGCTCCGGCAGTAGCGAGGAATCGCGAATCTCCGAACCAGGGCGGGCAAAGAAAGCTATTTTACTGCTAATGCTGCACAATCCCGTCGACTTTCTCTGTTAATCGGACGAACGTTTTGCCTCTTCAACTCTCGAGACTCCCCCGGCCCCGGATCGTTAAAAAGTTGGTGCTGACGCTTCAACGCTAGTCACTGTTTTTGACATTACCGAAAAGAAAAATATATATACACGTAAAGTAGCCGTTATTTTTCGGCGCGAATAATTCTTCACTTCCGTACATCGCCAATTTAATTCACACATCCGACCCGGTTAATTTTCACTTGGTTATTAACGGATCAGCGAGTAATCCCCAATAAATTGTGCATCGCTGTGGCACGTGTCCGTGACACAAAGCCCGTTTCACGGTGTATGAATCGGCTACCAAATAAGAGATATGTTATAAAAAAAATATCCTACAATGGAATAACGAGGGGTTGAGCGGATCGGTGGGAAGGGTGGGGTTAGTTGAGCGGGTCAATTGAAAACGCGGATCTTTATTGTGCAACAGCCGAGCAGACTAGCGCAAATTCAATGGCACGGTTGATTTGCCGTTAATGCTCTCTCCCGGTTAAATCCTTTTGATGTTCGTCGAATTAGCGATCAACATCACACGGTCACTGAATCAGACTGTTGGACTTGCGCTGCCGGCGTTGTTCCTGCGCCGGTCATCCTGCGTCTGTCCCTCCAGAGCGAACCGCGCTTTTTAATTTCGCGATTGTTCCAAGGGTCGCGCGGACACGTGGCGTGTAACTCGTGACACAGTCGCGATACAAGCATACAAGGCGAACGTGGAAGGCTAGCCGAACGGAAGCCGAGGAGCCTGCGGCGATTCTCGCGTGATGCGCGTCATCTCCGAACGGGAATTTTGAGCCGGGACTACGTTCGGCTAACGTTGAAATATGTACCAACCACAGGCAGTGGTCACACGGTCGTATCGTTATTTTTTCTTTCTTTTTTGATTTGTTTGTTATTAGAAATCCTCCTGTGTCCAGATTTCGCATTATAATACGTTTAATTAATTTTCGGTTGAGTCGCTTCATACAAGCGCTATTCATATTATTAAGGAAATCGTCGATTATTCCATTCCCAATATTTGGCGAACCGTTATTAGCGGTTAATATTAACGGGAAAGCTCGTATCGGCAGTGGTCACACGGTCGTATCGTCATTTTTTCTTTTGTTTGTTATTAGAAATCCTCCTATGTCCACATTTCGCATTTTAATACGGTCAATTAATTATCGGTTGAGTCGCTTCGTACAAGCGCTATTCATATTATTAAGGAAATCGTCGATTATTCCATTCCCAATATTTGGCGAACCGTTATTAGCGGTTAATATTAACGGGAAAGCCCGTATCGTAGATTAAATTGATTCATTGGAAATTTGCGGCTTTTACAAGCAGCAGTACCTTTTTAATTTCGCGATTGTTCCAAGGGTCGGGCGGACACGTGACGTGTAACTCGTGACAGAGTCACGATACAAGCATACAAGGCGAAGGTGCAAGGCTCGCCGAACGGAGGCCGAGCAGCCTGCGGCGATTCTCGCGTGATGCGCGTCATCTCCGAACGGGAATTTTGAGCCGGGACTGCGTTCGGCTGAAATTACTTTGCAACGTGCAATTCGCATCTTTCACCGTATCGTATCGAGACTTCAAGCACAAAAATTTGTTATTATTTTTCCACTCCTAGGAGACTCGTTACCTCGTAGTTTGCATTGGAGGATTGCCCGTAAAGTTTGTTACACACCGGAGAGCCAGAGATGCGTGGAGTCACGACGGCTCCGCTCCTTCCGCTCCTCCCCATGGGAGTTACGCGCAATACGTCAAAGGCGAAACGTTCAAGACGTTAACTCCGAGGAGAGTCCTTGATGTCAGCAAGGCGGAGACATCGACGAGGCCCGAAGGTTTCACCGTTGTGTGCGTAGGAGCGAGCTGGGGTAGATCGTGCGGCTGCAAGAGCGAGACGACGGGGCGGTTGGCATGGGGTTTTGTACGACAGAGGAGTGCGGAATAAGGTACGGACGGTGAGCGAGGAAGGACGGGTTAAGAAAGCCATGAAGACGCCCGACGGGGGATGACGTTCTTGAGTCCCTGATGTGCCGAAGAGCCCAACGAGAACTTGGG